>VWZY01011437.1:550459-572104 GCA_013399075.1 Chloroceryle aenea | reverse complement strand
GCCCAGGTGGCCAAGAAGGCCAATGACATCCTGGCCTGTATCAGAAACGGTGTGACCAGCAGGAGCAGGGAGGTGATTGTGCCCCTGTACTCTGCACTTATGAGACCGCACCTTGAGTACTGTGTCCAGTTTTGGCTACCACAGTACATGAAGGACATTGAGGTGATGGAGTGAGTCCAGAGAAGGGCTACAAAGCTTTTGAGTGGTCTGGAAAGCATGCCTGATGAGGAGAGGCTGAGGGAACTGAGGTTGTTTAGTGTAGAGAAGAAGAGACTAAGAGGAGACCTTGCTGCTCTCTACAACTACCTAAAAGGAGGTTGTAGCAAGGCTGGTGTTGGTCTCTTTTCCCAAATTACTAATGATAAAATAAGAGGAAATGGCCTCAAGTTGTGTCAGGGAAGGTTTAGATTAGATGTTAGGAAGAAATTCTTTACCGAGAGAGTGTTTAGGCACTGGAACAAGCTGACCGGGGATGTAGTGGAGTCATCATACCTGGAGGTGTTTAAAAAATGAGTGGATGTAGCACTTGAGGCTATGGGCTGATGAATAGATAGATGTTAGGATGAAGGTTAGACTCAGTGATGACAGAGGTCCTTTCCAACCCTAATGATTCTATGATTCTACGATTCTACTCAAGGCAAGTGCCTTGTATTTCCCCTTCTCCTCACCACTATTTCCCTTTACATACAGGTACCTACAAGTGAACATTAATTTGATTAAAAAGAATTAATTCTCCAAACACCAAAAATCCCATCTTAATATCCTTTTTCATTATTATTTTTTTAACTACATCTAATGTTTTTATTCTCTTTATTTTTATTTCTTGCAGGAGCAAGAAAAGCAAGATTCTTAGTCAGAATCTCATTCATAAGCCCCATACATGAAAGTATAAACTGACGCACACTGTTTCAGTCTTGTTTAGTGTGGAAATATGTTCCCTTGCAAATGAAAATGCTGAAATGATATTAACCACGACTCCTTCTACTAAATATTTAGAGCTCTGTTATTTATCACTGTATAAAATTCCTGCATAGTTAAGGTCTTATTCATAAAACTTAACTTTTCTGGACTTCACATTGGCCTAATAGAATATGTACACTTATGGTAAAGATTTATAAAATATATACATCAAAAATGCACTTTACAATGCAGGTTTTAATACACATCAAAAGTGGAGTGTAGGGCTTCCCTGTTGTATTTATCTGGAGGTAATCTTGTACAAACTTACATGCATAAATGGAAAAAAGTTAGTGAACCCATTATATGTTGGATGTTCACTTTCTCTGTTAATCTTATGTTTACATAATCTTCATGTGTTTACCCCATACACAGCTCTGCTCAAATTAAATAAATATGGGGAAAAACATAGATGCTCCATATGTTGGTCACTTTGGTGACCCAGTTGGTCACTTTTGCTCTGTTATTAATAAATATTTACAAAACTGTCAGCACGATAGGCAAAATGCTTAGAATGATTTGCATAATGATGTTGTTGAAGATGCTACTGTGAAATAGTCATTGTGCTTTGGCTGACTTGCAGCCAGTATTTGCTGCTGATAAACACAGGACATATATGACAAAGCCTGACATGTATCTTTTTTAAGAATAATAGCAGAGTTGCACAACAAAACTATGTTTATAGAAAACTACATAAGTGAAAATTAAGCACATAGCTATTCATAAATGCTCAATACCATTCTGCCCAAAATTTTGACTAGTTAAACAAAATCCTTTGAAAATATCTTTCCAGATTCCAGTCTGATACACAATGCGAAAATTCTGTTTAGAATAACAAAATAAAAATCTCACAATGCATGTTTTAAAGTATAAAGAGCAAGATAACAAGTATTAACTGTCTGAATAGCTGTGTACATTAATCATCTGATTACTGAAGTACATGAATGCTACAAATTACAGCATCCAGCATAAGCAACATGAAGCCCAAGATGTTTTGATCAATACCTTCAAACAACTTATTTCCAAATATGAATTTCAAACTTTGTCACTTCTGTATAAAATAAAGCCTTCTTTTGTTTTGCACAGTGCCATGTGTCAGGAATGATACTCAGTAGATATGTCATTAAAATGAATGGATTCTAATTAAAAAAAAACAGAAAGAGCATAGGAGAAAGGGACAGCAACAAGGAGGGAGGTTACGAAATCACATTTCAGGAATAATGTTCTAAAGACTTGCTGTTTTGGTCTCAGAGTTTTATGGTTTCAATGAATACTGAATAACATCCCTAAGAGATGTACATACTGTAAGATATGTAGAGATATTTTTCTATCTCTAAAGCATTCTAAAAAGTATTACTAGTTTACATTTTAATCTTTACTAAGTATTTTAGTGATAATAACAGAAATGGCTGTGTTTTCACAGCATAATTGTTTTACATGCAATTCACCCTGTTGTCTCCTTAACAGATGGTGTACTGATAGAGTTTAGTGGATATATAAATGATGGATTTGGACTGAAATAAAATCAGCCTTCAAATTTGAAATGCATTTTACATTCCATTACTGATGTCAGGACAAAACCCTGATAGGTAAAAGCTGGAAAATCAGCAGAGGGAAATAACAAAGGAGTGTTATAGCACCATGCAAATGAATCATTGCAATTCATGTTCTTCATAGACTATACTTTTCTGCATGCTTAGCTCTCACTGATGAAGTGAGAGTGGGAGACATAAAATTACTATTTATGAAATTTGTGGAGGAAGCAATGAATCGCAAATAATATTGAGGACTGATCAGTTATACAAAGCAACCTGAATTGTTTGTTAAGCTGAATATATTGGAGCATTATGTAGGTAAAGAGTGGAAAAAGCAAAGTTATTGGAGCAAAATTTGTAATGTTCTTCTAGTAAAACTTGTAAGATCTTGAGCGTAAACACTGTCTTCATTATCAGAGTTTGTGCAACAGTCTCAAAGTCACAGAATTCACATTAAAAATATGCTAACATAATGTTTGTGTTTGCATGGGGAGAAGTAGCAAGAAGACAGTTTTACAGTGACAGTGGTAAGAGTCATATGGGTTTGTTATGATCAGCTCTGCAGTTCACATTCCAGAAAGAATAAATGAAAATGGGAGAGAGCTATAGGAAAAAGAAGTATACTCAATGTCTGGAGAAGCCACTATACAATTTGAGAGGGAGATTTGACCAAAGGAGATATATATTCATGGGAAGAATAGAATAGAATAGAATAGAATAGAACTATTTCAGTTGGAAGGGGCCTACAATGACCAAGTGCCTGACCAACTCATGGCTGACCAAAAGTTAAAGCACATTATTAAGGGCATTGTTCATATGCCTCTTAAACACTGACAGGCCTGGGGCCCTCGCTACCTCTGACTACCTCTTTATGAAGTCTCTTCCAGTGTTAGACCACCCTCTCAGTAAATAAATGTTTCCCAATGTCATCTAAACCTCCTCTGATGAAGCTTTGAAACATTCCCACATGTGCTACCACCAGATACCAGGGAGAATTGATCCACGCCTCCCTCTCCATTTCCCCTCCTTGGAAAGCTGTAGAGAGCAACGAGGTCGCCCCTCAGCCTCTTTATCACCGAACTAGACCAACCCAAAGTCTTCAGCCAGTCCTCACCAGACATGACTTCCAGCCCTTTCACCAGCTTTGTTGCCCTCCCCTGGATGCATTCAGGGATCTTCACATCCTTCTTAAATTGTGGGATCCAGAACTGCACACAGAACTCAAGATGAGACTGCACCAATTCTGAATACAGTGGGATAATCACCTCTTTTGACTGGATGGTCAAATGGTTTGACACATCAAGATAGCGCAGGGACCCAACTACTGCTTCTAAATATCCTGAAGATGAGACTTCATTCTAGTGCAAGTCCATCTTATGAATGATAGATAAATAAATAAACACCAGATTTAAGACACTTATTTTTAAAAGTAGTGTGATTAATCATGTGTGAAAAATAGCATGATGACTTCCATTCACAAGAAGATGAGGAACGTTATTTGGAATATATGGTTTCATCAAATATTCAAAATATGGGCAAAATTCTTCAATAAAAGTTTTGAAGGATGCAAGATCAGATTTTTGGGTGATCTTTATAAACCTTGAGATCTCAACATGGTATTCAAGACCAAAGGTAGCTGATGTAATACTTTTACGGAGACAGAAATTAAGGCAGAGATGCTACTTTTGAAGTAAATTATGTCAAATTTTGCCTCCCTAGAGCAGCACAGATAGCAAACATACAGGTTTTTCCTATTTTCTCTTCTGATCTTTAAGATCCATTCTTTTAATAAAAAATAAAATAAAATATTAGGAACAATGTCTATGGCTTTTTCTCCCTCGATTATTATCCATGCAATCATCTCCAGTGAAATCAATTTAATCTTGACTGTAAACGGTATTCACCACTAAAGCTGGATTGTTCATGGGAATTAGGATTTATAGTAGGATGCAGACCCATATTTCCCTTAACCCAGTAAGTGCAACAAAGGACTGGAGGATTTGGCTGCTAATCCTGGAAAAATGACAGCCATAAAAAATGTTGACTCATCTCACCAATAGATCTATAAAACCACCATTAGACTGTTATCACTAGGAACAACACTGCGTGGGTTGTGCATGTGCAAATGAGCACAACATCACAGCTGGTATTTCTAATTCTGTCCAACCCAAGAGATATATGATCTCTGAAGTATCTGAGATAATTACACAAACTAAATCAAACCCAAATACTGAATTCCCAAGTGAAAAAAATCTTTAATATGTGTCATATATAACTATTGAAACATTTACTTTCCATCTGTTTAATCTCTAATTTTTCTTGTCACATATGTTAATTATGAATAACGCTCATAACCGAACACGTGTTTACACCTCTTTCATCCACTGCTCTAAACCCTGCTGAGAGAGTACAGAAAGTTGCTACTCTAGCATCCTGTCTAGAACGATTGTGTAATAACTCTGCTTGCAACTCCAGCAGGCATTAGAACAGAAAATTAATCTATATTGCAAAAAACATTGCCAAAAAGTATTTTGTATAAGCGGAGTAGATACTACACAATTAATTGCTTTTTGAATAAATGCTCTTTCTTTCACTTGCTTGCCAGCATATGAGGAAAATCATCACTTTTCTCATATATTGCATTTCAAGACTGACTTCATTCAGATAGCATCTAATGGTTATAATTACAGCTTTAAATCCGGTCTGGAGCTAGTCTTGTTATAGTGAATGTAATTCACCAAAATTTTGACAATAGTGACAGTGAGAAAACCTCCTCTCTAATTTAACAACCCCTATTGCAGCATTTCATTTTTCCACAATGCCGACCGCAGAGGCTTTTCAGCACAAGTGGGACTTGGAGATTTTTATAAAGCCCTATGCGTATAAGAATGGGGAGATGGAAGGGAAAAGTAAAAAGTTGTGGCAGTGTGTACCAATTCGATGTCTAGAGCTCTGTTTATATTAAATTCAAACCTGAAAGCAATTGCCTCATGAGTAGCTCATGTTATATGCAAAAAGCAATTAACAGAAAAAGCAGGCTGAACATAAATTCTTCCATAATTCAAGTTGTGAAAATATCAAGCTCAATTCTGAGTAGAATTTATACAGTTTACTTTGCCTACACACATTCAATTTTTTAAAAACTATTTAAAAAATATATTTTAAAAATCATATATCAAACAGCTTGCTTTATGAAAATATGTAATAGTATGGGGCATAGATTCTGCAACTACCTTTGAAATACTCATATCAGCTGCAATGTCTGAGATACACACATACTCTATAGTTACCACTGAATATCATTCACCTATATTTACATATAGGTTTGTAAAAGCAAATGCAGCATTTTGTCTTGTTTTCTCCAAGTCATAGTCAGAAGATACACTATCAGAGTGAGCTAAAGCTGAACCTCCAAGTGACTCACTCCAGCTGCTGCTCCTTAATCAGTATTAGCTGTACTGAGGACACAGTTCTGCCCTGAGATATTCATGAAGACCTTGTCTGAAAAGCATTTGGAATCATCAACAATGGGTGATCTATCTGTACCTGGGTATCTTTATTTGTAACTAAACCTGAAAACTGAAATTATTCCATGGGTTAGATTGCTTACATTTTTCTCTCCATGTGTATTCCACCAGGCAGGGAGAAGTCCCTTGTTTAGCACCTCTAAATAAAGATGCTGAATAAGTGACAGTTTATTTATGAAACATTGTATCATTTGGTATAACTGCAGCTGGCACAACAACCTCTTAAACATATGTGATTGTTTGCAAACATGTCCAGTGAAGGTGAAAACATTAATACATTTTTTCTATAAACTTTTTCACCTGAAAATGTTGGATGCAAATCATTAATTTTTACTCGTTACATTTTTTCAAATAATTTGCTCAAAATATGCAGAGAAACTATATGTTATATCATAAGCACACACATAAGCAGTTTTCGTTGTATTGCCTGTTTTGTAAGTGAGAATTGTTCATACAAGTGCTTAAGATGCATTTCCATTTTCTCTGTGGTTTTAGGGCTAAACTTAAAGACAAATTAGTAAGCCACAAATAAACCATTTGCTCTTAGAAATATACTCAAGGGACAAGAGAAGTGCAAACCAGTTGGGATGGCTGAGAGGCAAATTCCGGCTCTGCCCAGCCCTGGGGCAGAACACCCAGACACCCTCTTGCCTGAAAAGCAGACAAGCTCCACTGTGTTTTGCTTAACGCAGCTAACTGCAGTATACCCCATCTGCTGTCCCAACTTTGTCACATACAGGAGTGACACTAGGCAAATAAGAGGGTTGGTGTCCCTCCCATGTGCCTGCTAGAATCACCTGCTGGCTGAGCAGATGGGATTTGTCGACAGCTTGAACCTACGTAGACTACCTGCCTAGCTGGGTCTGAGGGGGTTCATCAGCCATCTGAGCATAAAGCTGTGCTTTAGCCTGCAGCATTGTGTATGGAGACTTTCTTCTGACTGATTCCTTTGGAAAAGATAAGGTTTTCCTATGGTCACGTATCAATTGAATGACAGAGCTGGAAACGGAATCCAGGTGTCTCAGATCAAAGTATCTTAATTTATAACTAACAGAAACAGAAAGCCACAACTAGAGGATGAGGGTGCCTCTGTCAACCTTCAGGGAAAGAGTCTTGCTGACAAGGAACAGTATTTCACTATTCAGGGTAAGGGTTTGATTTCTAAATGAGCAGACAATCTGAGAAAGGATTCCTGAAGACTCCTTCAATATTTCCATGTCTTCTGTCTCCACGTCCTCAGCAGTTCAGCATGTCATTAGAGCACTGCTGATTGTAATGACTGGTTGCCAGTAAATGGTACAACTAAGAGAAAATGGGAAGCTGTTTGTGCTGAGTAAGCTGCTGTCATTTACTCAGAGTAGACATGGAGTCACAAGCACAGAATGTGCACAAGTTCAGGCTGTCTTCCCCAGTTCATTTTCCAAGTCAGTGCTTCATTTTTAACATTATTTGGACACCTCAACTCTCATCAGTAAGTCTGAAATGGAAAACAGTCAGCATTTCCAGGGTGCAAAAGATAAAATCCATGTAGGAAACAAAATGTCTTCCACTGAAATAAGAACAAAGTTGCAAACTACAGCAGCAGTAGAACAGAGATGGGACAACTTAAAGATGGCTTCAAATCTACAAAGTTTCATAAAGAATCAAAGACTTAGCTATGTATATAAGCAGGAGGTTTGGATTCTATCTGTACATCAGAATGCACATGCATGCTGCAATTATAATTATATGCATATTAACATTTAATAAATTGTGTTATTTAGTTTATGCAAATACATCATATATTGTCATGACATCTCTATATTAAGCATCTCCTTCTTTCTTTAACATGAATGGAGACATGAAGTACACATGAGCTTCTGAACTCATTATACTGCAGAGTGCATTACAACTACTAGGTTAGAAGGAAAAAAAACACCTTATGGACAGTCAACACTCAGTGACCTGGGAAGCTTCCCCTATCAACAAGCAAAAGAGCGTTTCAGAGATGATAAAATGCTACGTAAATCTTCCAAAAAACAGATAAGAAAATGAGCAAGGTCATAAATCCTTAATATTTAACTCATCTCAACCTCACTGAATAAATACTTTTTTGAAGAAAGTTAAATATAGCCAACCAGTAAACTGAATCAATAGAAACCATAAAAGAGATGACTACATAGTGGGTGATAGGAAATCCTGACAATTCACAAAAAGGAGACAGAGAAAAGTGAGAACTGCAAAGTTCTGCTGATCTCCCCAGGCAAATGAGATGGTGTCTTGTAACGGGTGACACAGGTTATTATCCCCAGATAATTAGGAGTGTTTCTATGTTTCTATCAGTAAATATGCATTGAAAAATAAACTACATAAGTGACAAACAACTTTTTTTTTTGTTTTTCCTACTGAGTGAAA
Source organism: Chloroceryle aenea (assembly GCA_013399075.1). NCBI lineage: Eukaryota > Metazoa > Chordata > Aves > Coraciiformes > Cerylidae > Chloroceryle > Chloroceryle aenea. Next base: position 563,691 of record VWZY01011437.1, on the reverse strand, counting down.
ACAAAGTTGTCTTGTGTGATACAAATTATGTCACAGAGCATTTAATGCAATTGATTCAAAGTATTCCCTGATAAGTATTAATCTTCAGTCAAGGGATCACTGAGGTCAGGACTGGGGATTTAGAATCTATCCAATTTATACCTATCTCTCCATAAAGTCAGGACTGAAGACGGGTTTCTATTCAGAACTGTTTCCTATGCAAACACAGAACCTTTTACAAAATCATTAGCCCAATTAAAATTAATCCCAAGCTGCACAGTTGGCCTGTCCACAGACCAAGCTAAGTTTCCTAGCCACCTGGAGGCAAAGTAAGGCTACCTGATCATGTTTTAATCAAACATGAAACAGAAAATTATGGGGCTGGCTAAGCAAAAGTTCATTTAAATTTTCTGCTGCAAACAGAAAAGAATCTGCTTTTGCCAAAAGCTGACTACAACAGAAGTTTTCATTTTTCCAGTAAAGGAAAACCACTTGAAAACTTTGTCACAAATTTCCAATCTTTCTAATATTCCTGTGCCCCTATTCTGGACTGTGAGCTGGGCCACTGAAATCTCCCAAGCCATGCCACAGACCCAGGATGCACAACAGGGGCTCAGTGAAACACTGCAGAGCACCAGAGAATGAGTGTTGCAGGCTATTAGCCCACCCACAGAATGGTGGTGACAGGAGACATCTAAACTGTAACATCTACTATGTAAAAACACATCTCTTTTCAGTCAAAGTTTTTACACAGAACAAATACCACCTCCTCAAAAACTCTTATGAATGAGTAAAGAAAGATAGTCAAAGACACAAGACATGCTGTTGAGACAGAGGAGTGTAAAATTCTCTCTCAAAAACATCACTACTCTGAAAGGACCTGATCCAAACCTATTACGTGAATGAGGCTCTTTTGCTTTCTATTTGATCCCACACAGCAAGATGTCCTTTAAAAAAAACCAACAAATCAACAGTGTGGACTAAAGAGCATTTCTAGTGAAAGGGCTTTCAGACTCTCATATTATAGAAGTTGTACATCTGCTATTCAACTATAAATCCTGATAGTTTAGCTCATTGTAATGTATTTTGCTACATGCTAAATTCCTTCAACTTTTTGATGGACAGAGGGGAGCACAGAAGCCACAAAAGTGGTAGTTCCTTCTTTTCATGAAAACAAACTATTTGCTTTACAGTGCTTGAGCTGCAGTAGACAAAAAGTAACCTAGACCCTTGCAAATGAGGGAGAATCAACTGAATTGCTGGCAGCTTAAACTGGAGAACACTAGAGAAGCCCTGACTGCTTCAGGCCACTGACCACAATTTAGCAGGGCTAAATTAGGATTGCTAACTTGTAGATATCCTATTTGTTTTTTATAAGACCTTCTTATAGACTTCTCACTGAAGAGTAAGGATGCCACGAAGCAGAACAAAGCTAGGAAGACACATAACTCATCAAGAGAGAAAACAGCAAGCAAAAGCAGGGGTAGGAATGAAGTTAGGGAGCAAGAGCTGTAAGAAGGGGATATCAAAAAAAAAGTAACTCACTACCCTAGTAGACACTGGATGCCACTCAAGAAGCCCTCCCTAGAGTTTTGCATGAGTGAGTGCCCAGGGATTAGTCCTGTAGATACCCAGAGTCAAAAATCCTTTCTGCTGTGCTTCTTCCTGGGCAGGGGAATCAAAGCCTGCACCAGAAACAGGTTGACCAAGCTCCATACAACAAGAACTTCCCTGCACAGGTCATAGTACTGAAAACAGCCCACACGCAGCTTCATGAATCTAATTAGGCACAGCACTGGGGAATAAGAAGATATTTCTGTCTCTTAAGTTCATTGCAGCCTTTGGCTTCTCTCCAGAGGCTACCAGTAATGTTACCAGCGACTGCCAAGTGTAGCAATGGTGTCATTATGGAAACACCTGTCCACAGGGCCACAGCAATACAACACCCACAAAGGCCGCCAAACAACAGATGGTAGCAACTTTTCATCTCTACCAACATGGACTGGATTTGAACCAGTGAGTTAGAAGTAAAAATATTTCCAGCTTGCTTCTTATTCCTTTTATCTATTTTTTTCCCTGCTAACATTACATATGATGTATTACCTTACATTAAGTCCTAGGACTTGATTAAAAAAACAACCACCTTCTCGTTGCTGTGTAATACAAAATAGAACTGGCAAACTTGGATGCCTGCTGTTTACATTTTACAGTAAGAGGGCAATTTCACACTGCCTACTACTGATGCTGCAATATTTCTATACCCACTTTCTTGTTTGTTTATTTTAACTCAGTTCATGCCAGAATTAAAATGAGAAGACTCATCAAAAATGTCATGTCTTCTCCATTATATGAGGTTTGTGTCAGCCCTTTGTCTGCATTTTTTTATCATTATAACATCAATCTGTTTACAAAATTGGGTCAGCTCTTTGGCTGTCCTAGATAAAGCAACAGGAATCCATCCCTTACCCAGCCCCTGCTGCCCATCAGCCAACCTGCAACTGTGCCCCTGCCCAAGCGACTCCTTACTCCATATGCAGTTGTAGGTCTGACTGTACTAACCCAACCCTTTCCACCAGAGCCACTCAAGGCACAGGATTTCTTTGTACCTAAAATCATCCAGTCTGCTCCCATCAATACATCTTTCATCATCCACAGAAAGTCAATGAATCAAAGGTGAAGTAGAAAGCTAAAAGTTAAAAGTATCCAGGCAGATTGCTGAAAGCATACGACGTACGGCAGGCATGCTGCAGCAATGTGTGGGTGGCTGGCTGCTTGTTTGGCTGCCTGCCCACCACTCTTCGCACACTGGCAGTACACCTCCAAGATGCTGCTGTACCATAATCAGCCTCAATGGCACAGGCTGCACACTCCTCAGGAGTCGTGCACAGACCTCTTGGGTTTGGAGAGCTTTTGGTTCTGTGGTTATTTAGGCTTCTATTTATGATCCTGTTTTGTAATGAAAAAAGTGTTCTAGAGAAAAAAGAGTGGCTTTTCTGTATCTCAGACATTATTACTTCGACAGAAATTAAATTATAAACCCTTATCACCACTTAGAAGTGGAAAGTACTAGAGGCTATAAATCTCCTGTGTGAAATCTTAACCCTGTGAAAAGCATGAGCAAAATCACTATTGACATTAGTAAACCCAGGATCTCACTCTATATATTTGTGCATGTACATGTGTATGGTTTGCATTTTCACAGGGAATCTGGATTACTTATTAACTGACATGCAGAGACTGCAGCAAAGACTGCCCACAGTATCATCAAAGCTTATGGAAATGTTCCTAAGATTCTTGTTTCCTTTGAAACTGCCTGTACAAGCAAATAAGAATGTCCTAAACCCAGTATGTATTTTGGTTTAGATATAATTTATTTGCAAAACAGCATGCTTGAGTGATTACATGTTTTTTTGGTGTTTTCTGAGATTAATATTCATTTGGGAAAATTAAAGTAGGAGTGCATTATTCTGTGCTTTATTAAATCAAATTAGTTACTGAGCTTTAAGTGGCCTTCTCAGTTGGAAATAATTCTCACAACATTGGCTAGTAAGTTTTGACTGTAGATACTGTACAAAAGCAAACTGGTTGCAAATGCATTATTTATAATGCAGCATATATTACATTGTATTTGTAATTTCTGACTTTTCCAGAAGCAAGATGTACGTAGATTTTTGCTGGTTTTCAAACAAACAAAAAAGAATGTAAATTTTGTGCTATAATCATTCCTAACTCATCCATTTGCTTGTTCTAACATCTCCATGGAACTAGATCTGTGAATTTTATGAAATTCAGCTGTCTGGGGTTTTTTTGCCTAAGCACTTTCTGAAAAAGGCAGATCCTCCAGTGATGTTAATGACTGCAGATCCTTTGGCATACATGGAAATATAACAAGTAACTCCTCTGGAAATCTGCTCCATGTAACCAAAATACTGTTTTTCTTAACATCTGCTAAGTTTCACATTTTAAGTTGTATCTGAGTGTGAAACAACTAAAAAGAGCTGATGACTTTTATATATTTATAAATTTTTGCTAATACAAGCTCTGTATTTAGACCTCTGCACTTCTCTTTATCATTTATGTCTGAATACATACAATATTGCTTTAGAACAGACATCCCCCATTATATTTTTTTTCTTGTCCTGATCAGAAGCCACTTCTGCTTTACCTTAATATTTCTCCTAGCTGAAGTGCCATCCTTGCATTGATTTTTCTCAGTTTTTCTCACATAACCATACTTCTGCTCCCACACAACTCTCTGGTGACGTCCTTCTGACTAAATGGAAATTGATCTCTTTTTCCAAGTTTGCTCACTCAGCCCTTCTTCTGTTTCTCAAGAAGTCAAGTAACTCGGTCATCTTTCAGTCTTCGCAGTTCAGAGGACAAGAATAATTTCCACTATTTCCAGTTGTTCTGATGCAGGTATCTGATGTACACTGATTGTAAAAGACCCCAGAGAGACAAGTATCAGCAAGAGATAATTCATCTCATCATTACAGCAGCTAGGTCCCTCCCAATTCTCCCAGCAGTTTCTCAAGCTCTCCTGGAACAGCAAGCCCTGGGCACCATGATAGGAACTTCTCCCTGCTTTTCCTACTTCCCTACTGTCATTTTTGGCACTTAATCCTCTAAGAAGGCCCTGCAGCTTCCGTTGAGGATGGGCAATCACCCCTCCCTTAAAGGATTCCTCCTTACCCACATTCCTTAGAAGAACATCACACTGCTGGGAACAAATTAAACAAGCAAAGAAACAAATACGTTCCATTACAGTAGGATATGCCTAAGACATGAAGAACAGAATGGGCCTCCTTCTCCACTGTTCACAGAAAAAGTTTCACCATGCACCTACATTTTAGATTAACATTAGCCCAAATGGCCAAAGACCCCAGTGCAAAGCAAGTATACAAAATATAAGGTAATGGGGTGAATAACAGGTTTAGGTGTATCTACACAGATTTTTGGTCTGTATGAGTTTAGAGCATAAACTATTATACAGCATCTGGGTCTGGGTTCTTTCAAAACTATTTGAAAGTGTGGGTCATTTAGGAACACTTTTAATTTATCAACACTGTTGCCACCTTCCATTCATTGACCGTGAAAACCATCGACCTTGCAGTAAAAATGCTAGCTATGCAACAGAAAAACTGGATATTGTTCTTTGTCCTTGGATTATAACATGGCCTGCTGCTGTGTGGGTTTTTTAAGTCTTTGATCCTCTAGATCTCTTTGTTGAATGTTGGAAATCCAGTGAGCCAGGCATCAGATATCTAACACCTTTGCATTGACCAAATCCTGAGCTGTCTCAGAGGTTTCAAAGGCCTCTTCAGCATAGATATTATTACGGGGATTTGTCACATTATGACAGTCACAGCCCTGAACTTGATCAGGTTCAGTATTAATCCAAATCTTGCCTAGAAATCACAACAAGCTTGCTCCTACATGCCCTCCCCCTATCTTAGACCATAACAGGTCACACAGGAGTGTGTGTCCTTCTGGGACAGATTTAGGGTAAACCTCTCAGGAGCTGTACCTGCCAAGGAATCTCAGCAGCTCATGCAAAACTTTCAGTACCATTTTGCACCATATGAAAGAGCTGAAAAAGGGAAGTATCTCACAATCTGGACTGTTACTATGAGTAACCAGCTCACCTCCAGTTTTTCAGCAGCCTAGGGTTGTGACCAGTCCTTTTAGCTGGACTGCAGAAGGAACAATAACCAAATTGCCTGTTCCTGTTTTAATGCATTAGGTACAAAATGTGAACTGCCTCATGAAATAAGTAGTGGTAGCACTATATGCATTTCCATCACATTTAATTTCTCATGAGGCAAGACAGAAGAGAAACACCAACACCACAGCTGGTGTGTGACCTCATAGACTTGGACAAAAAGAAATTGATGTATTAATCCAGTTCCTTTCTGTGAAAAGTCCATTTTGTTTAGTTCAGCATCTACAAATCAAAAATCAAAATGTAGCTATAATTGTAGGAAGAATGGTATCATCTTGTACTTAAGCTGTCAAGGTTTACAATTGCTAACACTGAGTTGTGCATCAATTGTTTATGACTGGCATGAAACAAGAAGTTACTTTTACGTTAGCTCAACTTGCCCAATTTAAAAAATTAAACAGAAATCCATCCTTGCTTTAAAGAGACCATATATACTAGATAAAACTGCTTTTAGAAACAGTAGGGTTCTGTAGCCAAACACATCACTTCTTCATGCCCATTTCACCAGGCTCAGTGCCTATGTTTATGTAAGCACACCTGCTGAAGGGGGGTGTATACACCTTCACTACAGAGTTTAACCCCCTTGGGAATGGTTTGAAAATGACAGGTGGATGGAATCCGTCTTCCTTAAAAGCCCCTCAGCAGAATTGTCCTGTGTGGATGTCATTCATTGTCAGGGTATCTATTTGTGATTGACATGATTGGTCTGTGCTAGTTTAACTCAGTACCATGTTCTACCTTGAAACTAGGACAGAAGCCAAATAATTAGGGTAGCTATTTCTTATATGTCTAAATCCAGAGAAATAAGATTTGATTTCTTTTTTTTCACCTTTTTTTCTTTCCCTTTTTTTCTCTTTTTTTTTTCCCCCCTCTTTTTTCTTTTTTTTTTTCTTTTTACCTCATATGACAACAATATACCCATTACAGTTCATGGAGGCTTTTTTTTCTAAATTGACAGTATCTTCTTTAGTTTGTTTCCTACATACAGATTTGTTTTCATTGATACCGATATTTTGCATTCTTTAATGCAGTATAAGTTCACCTGTGGTCTTTAAAGAAGATACTTGCAATGACACAAATGTCAGCTGTCTGGCCAAGAATTAATGTATTAGTAAGTACCTCACGGCCCTTTAACACCACAAAAGGTATAGAACAGATAGAGGCAGTATCAGCTTTCAAAACTCTACATTTAGGGCAAGGGGCTCCTTGCTTACCATGCTGAGTCAGCCTGAAAAGTACCATGTTTCAAAATATTATTATTTTGTAGAAGCATAAGGCTTTTAAACTAGTTATTATACACTTTGGAACCTTACCAAAGACACCAACCCCCAGATAAAATTGTAATGAATAGTGGCAGGGAGAAAAGTAGCTACTGCAAAGCCTAATTAAGTATTTTGATTAGTTTGTACTTGCTGCATTTTGGCTGCTGTTTATAATTAATTTTATTATCTGATGTCTGTCAATGCCGGGTTTTCAACTACTTCTTTGTTTACTTAATTGGGAAGTTTATAATCATCACTTTGGAAAAATGAGTTTTCCTCTCTGCTTATATAACTGATCATATTCACTAAGCCTTTTTGCCCTTTCAGGTTCAATACCATTCATAACACTAGCAGAATTAACCCCAAGCAACAAACCAGATTTACAGTTGCAATGGCAGGGTGCTGAGCACAGTTTCCTACCCGTAGTCAAATGTAAACCTTCCTTGACTTTCAGACACCTTTTCCTGCAATATGTAACCTATTCCCCTCTAACACCAATTTGCCATTTGAGCCTGTAGTAATGAATTCTTGCACCTATGAATACGACTATGACAGAGGAGTAGTCTTGTGGACACAACCAGTCAGCTCTTCTATGTAACAACTGCAGAATGAGAGCCACTGTCACAAAATCACACATTTTCAGCGGGAAGGAGCCATCATTATTTTCAAAACTTTACTTCAGATTTTGACAAGATTCACAGTTTTAGGTTTTGACTTTTGAAGTCAATTATTTCCTTTCACCTATTTCAGAGGGAGTACATAGGCAAAATTCCTTTATATTGCAAAGTAGGAAAATACCAGTGAAATGTGAAATTGAGGCACTACTATCTATAAACAAGTAGACCAGGAATATCACAGTGACTTGCATGACCTTGAAAACTAGAGTAAAATAATAGGTATGGGGTCAGATTTAATAGTACAAAGCACAAAGTCATGAATTAAACAGAAAATCCTGTGCTCAGTTAGAAACATGATTGGATTGACAAGGAAAGAGACATGAGTGCAATATAACCATAAAGAAGTAATGTAATCCTGCATCCATCAGTCAGGCTGTTTCCTGTAGGAAAGGGAGATATTGTGTCTGTTTTATATGACACTAATGAGCCCTTTGCACTAATACTGTAACAATTCTGGTTCTTCTTGCACCAGTAAGATGAATTTAAACTGTTACTGTATAGAAGGAAAATTTCAAGCTCATGGAACAAGTGTAAAATAGCAAGAATTGGTCTAGTTCAACTTAGGAAAACAAAGACTAAAAGGGGTTTAAGTTATTTGCTATAAATGTATTAGGTCAAGTGAAGGGAAAGGAGGAAAGGAGGTAAAAACATGGTTTTAAACTCGTGAAGGATTCATTACCTGAACAAAAAAGATTTCAGCTAGGTAAGCAAAATTTTAAAGTACAATGTCAATATGAATTTCTAACCACTAGAGTAATGCTTCAGGAGTTGCAGCAAGAATTAAAAAAACCCAACTAAATAAACAACAACAAAACTAAACAACAAACAACAGTATGGTTTTACANCTAGTCCTATATCAGAACAGCATAACAAGCCTGAGAAGTTTTTATGGACCAAATTTCAGGAAATGGAAGGTTGAAGTAGAAATGGGAGACAGAGGAAAGAAAGACTAAACACAGTGGCAGAGAAGCAGTGGTGGACTGTTCTATAATATATATAAAGAAGACCACAAATGTAATATATATCCTGCCCCATAGCAAAAATTTATCAGTTGAAAATCATAATTCATAGTTGATTAAAAAATCCGACCCTAACAAGACAGTTGAATGGAGTCACTTTGCATTTAAGGAGTTGAAATAATTACTTACAAAATGAGTAGGAGATTAAAATTAAGCAAGCCTTGCTTAATTAAATTTGCTGGGGGGGGGGAAGAATGTTTCATATTATTGGTATGAGTCTTGAAATTTACAAAGAAAGAAGAAAAAAATACTGAGAAAGATATTTGTTGTCCAAGCATGAAGCTACATATCAGGGAACAGTTTGCACATCAGATGGGATGCTGTGGGAAAGATGGGGAGATTTTGCTTCTGCATGCAGCAAAATTCCAAGCTTGCCATTGTGTCTCTGCAATGGTTGCAAAACAGCTTTACATAAGCAGCTTTTATAATGCTCCATGAAGATCAATAGTTTTTGGTTGGCTTATTTGTTTCGTTTTGTTCCCCTGTTACAAAAGTACTTGATCGTAGACAGGAAAGTTGCTTTGTTGTGTCAGGTACGATCTAAAAATATCAGGAAAGGTAGACTTTACCCTGTAGAATACAGAAGATAGATAAAGGGCAAAGGGGAGAAGGTTATTTCAAACCTCTCCATAATAAATCTTGGCAACTGTGACACCTAACTCCATATTTATAGCCATTCCCTGTCTTGACATGCAGAAATGAGAAGGCTAGCAAGTGAAATTGGAGCTTTTGCACAGTAAAGCAATCTTAAATATCAGGCAGGTTTTCAAAACAGCTGTGCTAGGTTTACCAGATTGCATTATGGAAATGTTAGCCACCAAAAAATCATGCATTGATGTGTAAATAAGGAAAAAATGGGGGTGGTAGGCTGGGAAAGAGAATTCCCTCTGGTATTCTTTCTGCCAGAAAAGAAAATCAGACAGCTTCCACCCACTAGTCTCTCCTTATCTCCCCTTCAATTTCCAATGGCTTGCTCTGCAATATTTTCCCAACTCAAAGTCATAAAATCTATTGAGGATTTAAAATTACTGTTAGATTAACAAAGTCTGACCCTTTGTCAATATTATCAGTGAACCAAAACTGCTTTAGCTGATCTTTAGCAGATATTTCTAACCATAGTTTGTCATACTGTTGTGCAAAAAAAAAAAAGCTCTTTGTGTCACCATATGGTCTGAGGCAATATCTAGACTTACACTTTCTAGTCCAGTAAGAAAAAGTGTAATAATGAGTAGGAACAAAGGAGGGTCTAGGCAAGGTGGCTTCTCTAAAGCTACCAGATGATTTCTTCACTTTATACATCAAAACACTTATCTTCATGTGCTTTTGGTTTGCAACGGTGTCTAACAGCCCTGAGTAAGGATCATTTGGACATATGACTGTCAAAGTGTACACCTTAGTCTTAAAAACAGATGCTTTTTGATGTGTTCAAGAGTAATTTTAGTACCTCCATGTAAGTGCCATAATTGTGAGGACATTGGAAAAACTTTGTCTTACAGCTAAACAGCAGTTCTTTAATGAGACAGATTAAAAACCACTGACTCTTTAATTTTACTTAAGTAACTAATAACTCAGAGTCTATGTATGAAACACTATTCTGTGGTCAAAATTCTTCTACAGACACATTTTTGATTCTTCTACTCACCCCTTCCAGAGGAAAGGAGACAAATATCAAGAAAAGTAAACATCTCAGAACTTGAAGGGAAGAACTGATAGTCTTGGCTCATTTTATTCTGACTTCAACCATGCAATTCTGTTTGCTGTGAATGGGATTGCATTTGCAGAATGCACACAATAAGCAAAACCGACATGTACAAGATTGGCATAGGTGATTCTGCATATCAGAAACTACAGTGTAGTATCAAGCTGATGACATTGCATACATTTACAGATGTATATTAAATAATGCTAACGTGAAGCTCTTGTCACAAATTCACAGAATAAGATCATAGGAATAATTTGTAAATTCACATTTTGTCCTGGGAGCTGTAGTTTCACTGAAATACGAGTATTTCCAGTTGTCAAGCATACATCAAAATCACTCCTAGAGAGGTGCTGGCAAGTGATTTCTCCATGTGTAAATGCCATGTTACACTGGCAAAATGAAAACTGGAGGGGGATAATCACGCATCAAATCCCAGATTAGGCAGTTAGTCTCCATATATAATCTCTCCACAACCTCTATACAACCCCTGTACAATTAACAAAAGGCAAAGGAGAAAAAAAACTCCAGAGGGCAATTCAGAACTGATGTCTATTTTAGGTGTACTGAGTAGCCCTCCGCAGGCTCCTCTCTCTTCAATGGCCTAAGTAGAGCAGACTCCTAATGTAAATCCCTCAGGTTAGGCATGTAAAGCAGAATGTCTCTTCTACCTCTTACTCTTATCAACTCATGCCTCTACTTTTCCTGTTGTTTAAAAAATTTACTTTCCAAAACCAATTCCAAAAACCTCAAGCTGATATAAACTTCAGTTCCTGACATAAACTGTTCCCTCAGGCAAAGTACAAGTCTGGTGAATCAAGTTGTTTCTGAAACTACCCATCCAAAAGGAGGCGGGAGGGATCTCTGAGTCAAAGCCCATTAACTGAAATCACCCTGAAGAAGCAATACGGATTTAGAGACTGCCAGTTCAAGTGCTGCTTTGGCCTTGAACTAAAATACAAAGCAAAAAGAAATCTCAGCAATGTACTAATCAGGCATTTGCCTGGGACCTTAAGAAAGTAGCAGGCATCTTTTCTGTGTGTGCTAAGAGTAAGTATTAATAGACTCTGAGAGGTTCTGCAGTGAGATTCATAGAGCTGGCTTGGAGAAAACTGCAACAGAGACAAATAAATTGAAGGGGGACAGCAGGATAAGTATAAAATAATTATTTGTGCACCTGTTCAAGAGCCATTTTAGTTTGTGTGCCCCAAGAGAAAAAGTGCCATTCGGAAAACACAAGGGTTTGTGCAATTGATGATGCTGCTGTGGTTCCAAGCTGAATGTAACCATCCATATGCTGCTCCTCCTGAAATATTTAACAATTAATAGAGATAAAAGGCCCTGTCACACATGACATTGCGTCAGGATCATGAAGTCAGGAGGGATAAACTCATATGTATATCATTGTTCCACAGAAACTCTTTCTCCCTTTTGGATATGCCTACTTCTCCTACCGTGTTGGCAAATGAAAGCATAAAAAATGAGTAACAAGTGGAGCAGGTTCTAGAAAAGCAGCTTCATCTTAGAGAACAGATAGTGTTCCAGTGGATACACTCCCAGCACAAGAGAAGGGCTTTAAAGAACAGTAGTTTGCAAGAACAAATGAATAGTCATGCAAAATCTCCAAGAAGAGGCCACATATTGCTCTTTTCAGTGAGGTTCCCTTTTATGGAAAAAACCTTAAGAAACTAGAACACGACCATTTTTTAGGCGAGCATGTTATAATCCATCCACAATACAAATGCATGGACTGAGATGAGATTAGACAGAGAAAAAAAAAAAAAAAGAGTCCCGGAAAGTACATTAGGAAATGTAGGAAGGTGTGAAGAGGAAGGGTGAGGTGAGAAGGGAAATGCAGATAAGGAGATTTTACAAGCTAAAGTGGTGCTGGTTTAAATACTATTTTTGTCTCAGGAGGAGAAAATAATATCACTGGTGATACATGGTCACAGAGCACAGATGAGCTGTGCAGCCTGTCTTGCAGGGAAAAAAAAGTACAGAAAAAACAGTATCACTTGTGAAAGTACAGATTGTTATTACTTACATTACCTGAAAAGTCAGAACCCCATTCTGCTTCCCCATGAATAGGTGCACTGATTTGTGATGTCCGTAATTTAGAACAATATAGAGAAAAAGGTAAAGTGTAAGGTGCAGTCTGGAAAGGATACACCCTACAAGGAAAATTATCAGGACAATGTCTGGAAAATACTAACTTGGTTTTTACTTTACAGTTATTTTGCTTGGGTTTTTTTTTTTTTTTTTTTAAGAAAAAGAGGCTTAAGTAAAGTGTCTGGGTGTGTCTAAACGTGTGCATCTTGTTTGTTGGGCTAGTGCCTGCCCTTCCTTCCCAGGAACATGTTATCTGTTGGTCCATTCCAGCCAAACCTGAGAGTGGGAAAGTAGTGACAAAGATACAACCTTTCCACGGATTAGATCAGCGAGGAGGGAGAGTAAAGATGCAGTTAAGTGCCCTAAAGAAGGTGGAGTCTAGTTTACAGTTCTAGATCAGCCCTTATTCTTCACCAGAGAAGTCCTGCCGGACACAAACCCAGGCCTCCACCGCTCACCTGGAACCTGCGGTTCTTTCGGACGCCTCTCGGGGAGGGCGCACCCTGTGACAAGGAAGGCGGGTCGGTCCCGAGGCAAACGGCGGGACAGGAGGATGCCAGAGCTGGTACCCGCACTCCCGGGGGTAGAGAGCCGGAGATTCGCCCGCACGCCTCTCGGGGAGGGCGCACCCTGTGACAAGGAAGGCGGGTCGGTCCCGAGGCAAACGGCGGGACAGGAGGATGCCAGAGCTGGTACCCGCACTCCCGGGGGTAGAGAGCCGGAGATTCGCCCCCTCCCACGCCCACCATGTCACCCCTCTCCACG
>VWZY01011437.1:514092-543048 GCA_013399075.1 Chloroceryle aenea | reverse complement strand
GGACTAGATGATCTTTCGAGGTCCCTTCCAACCCCTAGGATTCTGTGATTCTGTGATTCTGTGATTATTAGTCATTATTACATTAAATCATAAAGGGCATCAGAAGTCTTTGAGGTTTACAAACAAAGCAATATTACTTTCCAGAAACATACCAAAGTTACCATTAAAATAAGAAAAAGAAAAAAATAATAGATGATGTAGTTACTAAGAAAATATTCCAACAATATCTGAAATATTCTAGTGATGGTGACTGTAATTATATGTAGGTACTTATGATTTTGTGGTAGTTGTTGAAAAGTGTTTATGTTGCACTTGTGAGTGCTATGCAGTATGTGAGAATACAGCTTTTGTTTAAATGTTTTTCAGACATTTGTTACCATTACTTTTTTGGACTTAAACTTTTAAGAGGTAATCACAAACTTCTGCTGCATCCCAGCGCCAAATTCTGTGTCTTGAGTTCTTCACTGCTAATCAGAAATTGCTAGACTGTGTAAGAATCTAAGAAAGTTTTGAAAATTTGAGAAAGGTGTGAGGGAGAAGTGTTCAAGAGAGAAAGGATAAAGACATACAAAAAAAAAAAAAGGTAAGGGAAAAAGCCCTAGAACTGTGTCAAAAACACTCCCATATTTGAAACAGTCCAATCCACAGCTCTGGGATGGCTCACTGAAATGTAGGCCAATTTTCAACATCTGGATGCTGCTGATTGCTGCTTCCCTTCTCTCTGCCCCTTGCAACTAGAAAATTTATGGTTTTAATTCAAATTCGTCTCTTAGATCACAGGGCTCAGAAATGGGTTTCACAAGACACTACTGCAGTAAATACACTAATTTGACACTACCAAAGCCTTTGCTTTCTGGATATATTAAAAAAATACTTACAAAGGTACTGCTATTCAGAAAATAAATAGTACTCACTATGTATATACAACAAATATCTATTATTGTAACACTGCCTTCCAACAGTGTTTGTTGCAGGAAATAGCTTTGCTGTTTCATGAAAAGTTATCAGTAAAAGATAGGAGATCAATATATCTCCAGTCAGAATTTATACAGAAATACTGTGTAAAGTCAAAGAAAAAAAAAATAGACAGAATTAAGAAGAGTTCTGTCTTGGACTGTTTGCAAAAAGCAAAAGAGTTCTGTCTTGGACTGTTTGCAAAAAGCAAAACTATGGTCTGTTTGTTGTTTTCTTTTTAATTGCAGCTGCATTCAGAAGCCAGACTGGTGGGTTTGGGGAGTCACACACAATTCACAGCTTAGAAGAGAATTAAGTTGCTGCCTAGTAGGAAAATCAGGTAGGCCCTTAGAGACATTGAAGAGAAAAGATGTATGATATTATCATAAAAGGAAATAATAATAACAAAAGAAACCAGAGGAAGCCTTGCTGGAAATGCATAGGAATAGTAAATCCTGCCAAGCTGTTACAAAAATAGAATCACAGAATATATGTGATCTTGCACATGCATTTTAGTCAAAGAGCATTAAAGTCTTTCCATGGGTTTCATATCAGACCTTAAATGTAAATTTATTTTAAATAGGCTATTATATAGGAGAGAGATCTGACATATGGCTTCCTTAGTACATCTCAGGGTGACTTAATTACTTAAAACTGTCATCAGAAATCTTTGTATAATCCAGCCTAAACTTTGCTCCTATTTGTACTATGTAATCATAAGCATGCAGCCAGCAGATAGAGGGGAAAAAAGATCAGCTAGCATATTCTAGAAATATCTACAGATATTCCAAATCATTTTCTTCTGTGATGATTTTAAGATGCAGTTTCTCACATTTTGCCATAGTGCAAGCACATGGTACTTCTATGGGAGTTTTGCAGCTCCTTGGGAGTAAACATAGCACATTTTCAACAGAGATGGCTGTGTATCAACCCAAACACTTATCAGGAGCTGGAGCCTGAGTATTTCTGCCTGACCTTTAATAAAGATCAGCCTGCTTTAGATCCAAAGCACAAATTTGGGACTAAATATGAAAATATATTTCAAAGCAAATTATTTTAAAATGAATGATTGTTGCAACCTGCATGAAATGTCACTCAACGGTGGTGGAGGTGAGCACAGCTAAAGTGGTCAAATTGAAGGCATAAAAAAATGTCCTCCGTTATATTTCCTCACACCAACCAATGAAACATTATCTTCTTTTTAAACAAAATCAGAATAAGCTCTGATTTATGCTATTGCTACTTTCCCTGTATTAAGTTTTCAGTAAAAAGAAGTGCAGGACCAAACTCGTATCAATTTATGGCGGTATGTCTTAACCATTCCATCAGTTTAAAAGCAAAGCAAAAAATGTTTAGATCAGCTGTTTATACACATCACTATGATGAAGGAGAAGCTGAGAGAGGGAGAATTATATTGTACCTGAAAGAGGTATCATGGCTTGTAATCACACTGGACTAGATCCTGTATAAAGAGGACCTTTTCAGTAGTAAGAAAACATTAGATCAAGGAAAAATTACTTTCTTGGTCAGTAGGCTCATTAAACTGTGAAGTGATATTGTTGCTATCAAGTGTGTAGACAGGGCTACTCCACATGTTTCAAGAAATGGACAAGCTGGGATGTGTAAGTGAGAAAGGTGAAAGCAAACACTGGCAACTGAAATGACAAGGAATCTTTACTGAAATGACAAGGAATCTTTATTTTTTGTTCTTGAAAATAAGGCACCCCCCTAATAAGCAAATGAGGGATTAAAATCAGGCTTCACCTTTTTCAAATTACACAGAGGAAGAACTTTAACTTTCTACAATTAGATTTTTGGCTACAGTCTTGCTCATCATTTCAGTAAAATCTAAATTTAAGTGAGGCTGGACCCAAAGCCTATATCCCACAGTTCAGCATAGTCACAGTTACAGTCTAAAGAGCAAATTTTTGGGCTGGCTTCTTAGTCAGCTGAAAAAAAATAAAAATAATAAATAATAAAAAATAAAAAACCCAACCACAAAACCAAACCAAAACAAAACAAAACAAAAAAAAACACACCACCCCAAAACCCAGAGTTAAACTTCAAATCTTACCTTCCAGTTATAAGTGTAATTGTCAAAGCCATACTCAATAATCTAGAATTAGTACTTCTACTTCATGATACATACCAATGTATGAGGCAAAGAGGAGGACAATAGTGTAGTCCCAATGCAGCTAGATAAACATGTATTAATGATTTGTAAAGAGGTCAAAATTAGAACTGAACTTTAAAATAAATTTTAAAAAAAACTTCTCTCCACAGAGAAAAATGTTTATACAAGTAAC
The DNA here is from genome assembly GCA_013399075.1 of Chloroceryle aenea. Lineage (NCBI taxonomy): Eukaryota > Metazoa > Chordata > Aves > Coraciiformes > Cerylidae > Chloroceryle > Chloroceryle aenea. The sequence goes on along the minus strand of VWZY01011437.1, from coordinate 539,788 downwards.
TGGAAAATAACCTCTTTTACCTTTATATTGTCTGTGAATATTTTCTCTGGGAAAATAATCAAGGACCTAATCTGTCCTACCAACTTCCAGGATTTTGACTGATGTGAAAAGATTGTTCAGTATAATATTCATATTATTCATATATATGTACATAACATAATATTCATCTAATTTAGGCCCTATCACTGACATCTAATAAACACAGAACAAAGCCTAATGAACAGTACTGAATATAAGAATTATGAAATAATTTCACAGATTTATAGAGAAACAAAAACAAAACAAAATAAAACAGGGACCCCTGGAGGTCTCTATTCAAACTTTACCACTGCCAAGCAGAAGGGAATAATCCCTTTTCTCAACCTGCTTGATAATTTGTTACTAATGCATCTCAGTGTAGATTCAGCCTTCATTGCTGTAATGTTACAAAGCTAATTCATATGCAGTTTGATGTTTGTAGAACCCATAGGTCTGATCCTGCAGTGTTGCTACCTAGCAAGTTGGTTCCCAGTTTGTATTGATGCATGGCTTGCTCTTCCAGATTAAAGACTTCACATTTGTCCTTGTCCAACTTCCTGAGGTTCTTGCTAGCCCATTCCTCTTGCTTGTCTAGATCTGAGTAAAATCCCTGTATATCAACTTCTCCTTCCAGTTTGGTGTCATTTGGAAGCTGGCTGAGATGCCTTCAATCCTGTTGTCCAGGCCACTGATGAAGGCATTAGAGCTGGCCCCAATAGGTATCAACCCCCAAGGAATGCCATGAACTGTTAGACTTAAACCTGTATACCTTTCAGGTTCAAAGGTCTAGCCAAGTTTCCACCCCTCCTTACAATCTACTCACCCAGTCCATTTGTCCTTGTTTGGCTAGCTGAAGCTATGGGATAGTGTCAAAAGTCTTGCTAAAGGCTTGCTACTCTCACCTCGTCCACGAGCTCATCCATTTCATCTCACAAAGATGACATATTGGCTAAGCATGGTTTTCCAAGAGATAAATCCAAGCTGACTGCTCCTAAGCATGTTCTTCTCTTTCATGTGTCTGAAAATAGCTTTTTTGAGAGCATCTTCCACAGTTTTCCTGAGGACTGAAGAAAGGCTAATCAGCCTGCAGTTCCCTAAATCCACCTTCTTGTCTTTCTTAAAAGGAAGGTATATAATTTTCCCATTCATAGTCATAGGGAAACTCCTTATGTATTTTGATTTTTAATGTTGTCTTGTTCATTATTCTCATTTTCAAATTTCATAATTCTTTCCACTTTGAATATTCTTGTCTCTTTCTGCTAACTTCTGATTCTCAGGGTATAACTTGATTTTCTGTGTGAATAATCTATCATTGGGTGATTACCTGGCAATCTTTTCCAATTTTGTGTCATATTTCTAGAAGGTTTATATTTCATTTGTAAAGCTTTATCCTGCAGAAAGTAGCTATACAGCATCCTGGCACAGAAAAAGATTTGGAATTTTTCTTTGTAGATATATTCTTTCTGTGAGCATGTATACTGGAATGGGAAACTACATAATTTGGAGAAACTTAACTCATTTGCAGCACAGCAAAGGTAAATGTTAAAAATGTTTAATTGTTCACTTGGCAAATGTTTGTTGTGTGAGTAGCTCTGCACTATCGGAGTCCATAGAGCTACCTGGGCATACACAGTTATACATAGGTGGTTTGGTTCAGTTAAATCTGAGTCTTTACCATGAGCTTGCATTCTTCAGATTTTTTCAACTGTATATTTTTTATATTAGTCATACATAAAAGGTAGTTGCTGCTTTTGAAGTGAATGATAGTTTTCCTACTCATTTCACTGGAAATACATTGAAACCCTTAATTAAATTTGTCACCTATATCAATCTTTTTGGAAGAACTTTAACATAATGATATTTTCCTCCTAGACATATCCTTGTGGGATAATAATTGAAAATGTGAAGTAACTGCATTAATTATCACATAATAATTTGGTTTTTTTTCTAAGACAGTCAAATTTCTGATTGACTTATGTTGCTACAATAGTGACTTGAATTAAACTACTGCCATTTTAGTCCAGTAATAAAAGCACAGCAAGAGTGGTACAAGGAATACTGAAAGAAATAAGCCCCTACTTTGCTTTTCATTATATTGTTTTCCACAGCTTCTTTCTCCGCTCCATGAATGCAAGTGTCTGTAAACTACACCCTAGGCCACCAGAACAGTTTTCAGGTACTGAAATAAACTAAATATTCATTATTTACACCCCCACAAGTGGCTGATCTTTCTCTTCTCTTTCCCTTTTTCCTTCTCCTGCTCCTTATATCTATAGCAAAAAGCATTTTTTCTTCACTCAGTTTGTCAAGGCTGCTTTTTATCCCCACTGGGCCTCTGAAAATATGCCATGGTTACACTCAACACTTGGAAGGACTTCCCACATATATCCTGATGGTATTCTTCTCTTTTTCTCAATGTATATTAACAAGAAAGCTCAGGGGTATATTGAGAAGTGGACAAATTATCCCATTGTGAGGAGTAGGCAAATTAGAATTTGCCTAGATTAGAAGGAAGTAAACTGCATTCTCTAGTACATGCCCTCACCTATGCTGAAATGGCTTTCATTTCTCCATTAGAATAACATAGTCTGTCTCCTGCTGGAACGATATATTTTGTCCCCAAGAACATGCAGAGGCGAAATGTTAAGAAGTGCTAAGAAACAATTAAGAGCATTAACCACATACAGAGTACTCAGCTTTCTAAACAAAAGGCAATCATAGCCCTTATTAACCTATGCCCCTTCTACAGGCAACAGGACGAGATCAAAGAACAGAGTCCTTACCAAATAAACAGAGTTTCAGGTTAGGAAACAAAGAAGCAATGTTGGGACAATGACTGCAGGAGCAATATTTCGGGATTCTGTTTATTCTCACTCAGACATCAAAGCCTGAGTGTTCAGATGACACTCATTCAGGTTAAAGTCAAATAATGGTTTCTCCTAATTTCTAGCACTTTGAACTTTTAAGTAGTATCTCAAAATGAAGCTATCCTGCCTCTAGCAACTCCCACAGAAAGAAGATTTCAAGTTTAGTGTTCCTAAAGTAGATGCAGCACTCATCATTTTACAGCTCTACATTAGTGACAGTGCCATAAAAAGAAGATATGATGAAAAGAGATGCAGGCCAAAGTAACTCCTGATTTCCATGCCATGCATTCTCACTGGTCATGTATGGAATGGATCGTATACCAGAGGACAGAAACTCAAGACACTTCCTGAATAAAGCAATCATATACTGGGCAGAAATTTTCTATCCCTACAGAGGTAGATCCTCAGTGTGGGTGGGCACAGGTATGGGAAGCTGACCCACAGATAAAATAGAGTGTTTTCCCAGTCTCAGTTAGGTTCTTTGCTGACATATATGATATAGCTGCTTTGTACTATACTGTCTGGCTGTTAGTGCCTTCAGTGCCGTGAGTGGAGAACAACAGATTCCAAAAGCCTCCAGAATCATCTCCACATGCTACTTGTGATCACACAACTACACATACTTAGGGATTTCTGAATGTCAGAAGAATGTCATGGTCAACTATTTGTACCAAACCAGGGTCACAGGAACCTATTACTAAGTATGCAATTATGCATGAGTTCTATCAGGTCATTCAGTGGGCTGTATCAGTTTATTACATACACAGAGAGATGGACATTTCACCTGGTACAATTATCCTCTAATCCTTGTTAAAGGACTTTATTCGCTTAGCTGTCACGAACTGAAGTTGTTCACCTTTATAAAGAAAATCAGTGCTCCGTTCCACTGTCACTTTCCTCATCAAGTAATTCTTGTCTATACATGTTGCTGCAGTATTATATAACCAGCCATGTGCAAAAGCTGGATGCAAACCCAGCTTAAGAGCCAAGCTCAACACAGAACAGCTACATTTAGTTATCTACTGGGAGAAAGGTACAAAATGTCAGTTGACCAGTTCCTATTACAACCTAACAGTGCTCAAGTGTCATAAATGCGATTCCTCCCTGCCTTGAACTCTGGCGAGTCATATATATACCTGTGAAAATCAGAATGGGAAAATTTGACAACCACTTTGCAAGAGTGTGAACAGGATGCAGAAATATTGGAGCACATCTCAAAAACAAAATACTTGGCATTAGCATGAGGTAAGGAAATCCTCCATCTCAAACTAATTTCCCAAGGTGCAACATTTGCACATGCAACGTTTGCACATACAGGACATGATGCAAATAGAGAATCAAGTCTGCTGTCGATAAAAGATGGTAAAATTACAATGAAAAAGAGAGGAGTGTTGGGATGGAGAGAACAAAGAATGATGTTTTAACAGCAATGTCTAAGAGAACACATTACCTTTGTAAACTTACTAACATTTTAGTGAAAGAGTTTTAGTCTTTCCTTCAGTGACAGTATGATTTTTTCCCAATGTGCCTGAATAGATATTAAAAGAAAACTTAATGGTAAAATACAAGTAACAGTATTGATTGGCTCTAATATGCCACTATTCAAGATGCAAGCAAGGCCTCAAGCTCTGTTCTGGATGTACAAATTATGCCACAAAATGCAGTGCAGAGACTGAACTGTGGCTGAGCTTCTTTCAGATCCACAAGTTCAATGTGGTGATGCTCCCTGGAGAATTAGTCCTATCAGGAGGCAAAACTTCTTCAGACACAGGCACACCCTCATGCTAACACTGCTAAACCACTTTTGGAGCCCAAGTTAGCAATTCTGTAAACCAAAATATCCCACCATTAATTCACCACGGAATTTAGTGTAACAATAAAACAGCAGAATTCATCTAGGCCAACAGGTCAGTAAGCCACTAGTCCAGAAGCTCTCAAGGACTATTAAATAGAAGTTTCAGGATGGAGTTTTAAGTATAAAGTCTTAACAAGTATCACAATGCACACAACAGACAGTGATGAACACAGATAGTCCTAGAAGAAGTATCTTGTCTCTCAAATATTTGTCAACCTGCATCACTAAGGACAGCAAAGGACAGTGACAGATGAGGTCAATGCTTTATGCCAAGCCTTGGACTACATTTTCAAGGGCTGTGTATTCCTTTCCATGAAGGTCAAGAGCGGAAAGTTATTCAGCACTGGACATGTAATTCAATAGATCTTTGTAAGACTCCTGAGGGGAAGCCATCTGATTGGGCCATCAGATGAAACAACAATCATAAACATTTTAACACAGGAAACCTCAAAGACAGACACAGGAGATGGTTTTATGTTTTGCAACAGTACCAGTAACAGAATAGGAGAAAGAAGAGATTGAGAGTTGGCTACATCCATCTTTGGAGACAGGCAGTTTCCAGTTCCTGAATAATCATCTGCTGAGATCAGGAACAGACAGGAACTGGACAGAATTGTCCAGTTAGGTAGAAAAAAATCTATTTCATATTCATTATGAAAAAAAAACCTCCTTAAGAATTCAGAGGATTCACTACTGTCCTTAAGAATTCAGAGGATTCACTACTGTCAAAGAGCCTGAGTCTGAACTAACTGAAAAGTTACTCAGGCTCACCTGTACCTTTAACCACACCTTACTCCAGACAGTGATACTACCTTGAATAAATAAATCAAAATTAGGAAGCTCAGAGAGCTGGAGCAAAGGATTTAGGGAAACACGGGAAACATAAGCATCAGACATATGATCTTGGCTAGTTCTTTCAGTGAAGGGCCAAGCTCATGAAGGAATACAAACTGGCATTCAGGCCCCTCTGTTTACATGGTATAACTGGGATGGAGTGTGGCTTCTTTGGCCACAGAATGGAGTTCCATGAGCTAGTGATAAGAGGAGTGCCACCTTTTGACAAAGAGAAAGGAAGAACACTTTTGTTGATAAATTTCCTCCTGGAGGAGGATTTTAACTGCCCTTGAAGGGAAGGATGACATAAACTTCCAGGAAAAAATTCTTCACCAAAAGGCTTGTCAAGCATTGGAACAGGATGCCCAGGGAAGTGGTGGAATTATCATCCCTGGAGGTATTTAAAAGACATGTGGCTGTGGCTCTTGGACGTTTTTTTAGTGGTGGATTTGGCAGTGCTGGTTTAACAGTTGGACTCAATGATCATAAGGGTCTTTTATAACCTAAATGTTTCTATGATTTTATGATTCTAGATAAGTGTAAACACCAGTGACTTTGACAAGGACCTAAAATTAAAGGTGTGTGTATGGCCATCCATGAAAAGGTCATAAAAGAGATGAAGTGAATGAGTGACTGAAACCATTGATCAAGTCCAATTATTTCCCTTTTATTCTCTGTCTTTCTTGCATTAGAACAGATATCTTACTATATGATCAAGATAACAAGCTAACTGGTACAACAGAAGCTTAAGGAGGTGGCTGACACAGTAGATTTGTTCAGTGCTTAGACAGCCATATTATTTGTAGGGAAGGATGAGATGAAAGTGTCCAAGAAATGATAGAAGAGGAAAGGAACAAGGTGCTAACACATTGGGGATTTAAAATAGGTGACTGAACTAGAAGGATCCATATATTTTTTTTTAGAAGAACCACAAAGATTGCAGGATCAGGATCATAGGGATTTGGGAGATTTTTGTAGAAAACTACAGCAGTTAAGGAAAGCTGTCCTTCAGAGAAAGGTCAGACACACAGGCACACATACATACACACAGAGGAATCCAGAGGAAGTATAAGAAATGTAGTAAGAGATCAGCCAAGTTAACTTTCAAATTCCACACTGACTTTACAGGAAGGAAGCATACACAGCTCCGACATAGCATTGAAAATAATTGCTAGAGGAAATAGGGCCTAACTCTGGAAGCCAAGAAACAAAAAGAAATCCAGCTTCAAGAAGCATCAGTGATAGCAATAAATTAATCTTTAAGTAGATTAGTAGTAGAAGAAAGTGCTGGGAGAGTCTTGGCCCACTTCTCAACTGGAGTGAAAGGTACAGATCATACACAGAAGAATAAAGAGTATTTTATAGGGTTTTTGCATCATCTTTCACTGGAATAACCTCTGGTGAGCAAGGGTCTAGTTCTGTTCAAATAAGAAGAAAGATTTTGCCCTGCTACTGAGAAGGTACATGCTACATGTACATAAAGCTAGATGTTTTCAAATCAATTAAATCTGAAGAATACATTAAAGGACTGTCTGAGGCAACATCAAAGCTACCTGAGAATTTATGGAGAATGGGGAAAATTCTAGTAAATTGGAAAGAGCAAGTATTGTGTCTGTCTTTAACAAGAAGATACTTGGCAGAAAAAGGAAGAGAAACTAGTGGATTATGGAACACTCACCTTAAATAAAGCCTTTTTTTTTAAAAAAAAAAAAATAGAAATCAAAAATCCCCACCAAAACGCTTTAGGCTCCATAAAATATAAGCTGAGAGCTACCAAAATGGTTTTATCAACAGCACATTGCACCAAGTTAGTCTAATTTCATTCCACAGTAGATCAATGCAGGCTAAGAAAGAAGCTGAGAAGGTCATATATTTTGATTTTATTAAGACATTACACCATCTGCCACAGTATTCTAATAAGGAATCAGTAAAACTTGGTCTAGAAGAACTTATCTAGCCATGGTTACAAAACTTGTTGTAAAATTGTGTCAGGGAAGAGCTATGAGTGGTTTGTTGACAGTGTGGAAGGATGTGTCAAGTTGGGCCTGTAGAGTGTCCAGTGCAGTCATAGATGCATTGATGCTCCGAATGATGGAATTGTCTGCACTTGTAAAACACATGCAAGTATTTTAAAGGCTAGGATTGGCATTCAAAATGATCTTGACAAAGTGAAGAAAAGGTCTGAAAGACCAGAGTTAAATTCAATAGCAACACATGCTATTCCCTAAACTAAGTATAATTGGCNCCAAAATAAGAAAAAAAGGCTAAAAAAAAAAAAAAAAAAAGGACTGGAAACAAGAGAACAGTATACCGTTCCCAAACATATGCTAGATCTTCCATATTCCATCCTGAAGTATCTGATTCTCTCCTACTCTAGGGAGTTAGGCAAAAGAGAAGCAGTGTATCCTGCTTCTGAGAGCAAGGATCTAACAGCTAGGTTTGATCATGCCTGATGAATTTTTGCATTCGTTCGTATGCTTTGCTACCACAGAGCCTCAGGCTTCAAAGTTGTTTTACATTACTTTTAGCCAAATGTTTCTTCAAGGTGTTCAGCACTTTAAAAATGTAGGACAGCTGTTTTATCAAGTTGCCTGCAAATTACAACAGACTGGTTGTGTCTGCCAAAAGCATCCTGCCCCATGAGCGGATGTTGAGAAAGATTTAAGTATGCTTGGCTCCCTCACTGAGACATTTGGCAGAGGAGGAGGTGAGAGGAGGCCTTTACCAAGAAAGGCTCCAGAACACTGACTGACTCACCCTAGGCTCGAGACCCCATGAACAGCTATGACTGGGGAGGAGCCCTAGTGCCAGTCCTAAAATGTCATTGTCTTGAAGTCCATACAACACGTGGGCTGCATAGAAGAGGCTGGGAAAAGTATCAGTGCACAAAAGCATATTCTGACAAAAAAGACACTAAAAAATCTATGTCCTTTTCAGTCACGTATATCGAAGTAACTGAATGTTCCTTTCTCAGTTTTGGGAGGCAATCACAAAAAACAGATGTTACACTATGTTAATTTTTGTCACTGGCATCTAGCCTTCTGGCAGGATTAAAACAACTGTTGGCATCTTTGGAGCAGCTGGGCAGCAGAGCTGCTTCCTTTACTTACACAATACCATTCTAAATAACCTTTGCGCCTAAGATTTTCTTGCTTTCTAATCCATGTTCTGGCAGTCTTCTCTTCCACTCCCCCTGTTCAAATATGGTATTCCCCAATCCTTACAGAGTCTAGCATATATCTTTATTACACCATAAGCTTCAGTGTAAAATAGTTATAAAATCCATGACATCTATGACACACATTTAACTTCCACTGCAGAAGAAAGGACATTTTCAAGGTTGTCTTTGCAGTTTAACTTCTTAGTGTATTTTTGAATTCAAGCTTCATCAGTAAAGCAGGATAAACAAACTTCAGCACTGTGTCATATGTTTCTCTTGGATGCCTAAGTACATAATTTTACATAAAATGTTGAATATTCTGACATTAGACATATGATTTAGAAGTGAAAATGGCAGTCAGAATGAGGAGTATTAATTCCAGAATTGATAGATGCAATAAGAAAAATGATTTCTTATATATCATAGTTCTTTTTCTAGGAGCTATATGCANAAAAAAAAAAAAAAGAAACAAACCAAAATGGATCGAAACATAAAAATGAAACAAAACATAAAAATGACCTACCTGTCAGTCAAATGTACATCAGGAATGTGTCAATACAATATAATACAATATAAATAAATAGAAAGACTATACATATGGTTAGACATCAGACATAACTTTTCATCCATTTTAGTTAATTGTCATTAGGAAAGAAAAAATGAGTCCAAAAGTAAACAATCTGCAGCTTATCACTTCTGCAGTCTACACTCTAAGTTATATGATCACACGACTGCTAGTAGGCAGATGTTCCAGCAGTAAAATGTGAGATAGTAACTAGAAAAGAGAGAAACATGATTGAAGGGAGAATGAGTAAAGCTAAATGGAACACTGTTTCAACACTCTGAGCATTTTAATGTTCTTTTTTACCATAATGTCCATAGAAAGAAAGACCATGTTTGTTCAAATATTACCTCTTAAAAGTCATTTTCTGTGAGGCTGAGAAATAAATTGATACCTTTCAACTTAATAACCACTTATGTATCCAGGACTGTAGGTAATTCATTTCCTTCATCAAATAAAAAGCTGAGAGAAATAAAGTTTCAAATACTCTTAAAAGAACTCAATTTCCAATTACATAGAAGTAATAGTACTAACTTGCCAAAATCAATAGGATATCTGTAATATATTAAAAACAATTTCATATGACTTGGAATGTAAACACCACCTGACCTCCTAGTTCTTATTCGACATGTAGAATTGCTGTGACAAAGCCCAACAAAAAGAATGGCTTTACCAATGCTAAAAGTCTCATAAAGATAAGAAGGGGAGTACATCTAAGTAATCCCCTGTGATCATAAACTAATGCCTGTCCTCTGACATGGACGTGTTGGTACTAAATCCCCCCAGAACCCAAAACACATAGTTGTGTCCACATTGCTTGGCAGGAATGGATTTTGGCCCATATTAACTCCCAAACAATACTTGAGAGTAAGAGGCCGCCAGCTGGCCTAGACCAAAATTGTGGCCTCAGCGTTCACGCACATTTTTTCACTTACTCATGTATATAGAGCCTTAGAATACAGAGGAGATCTAAGCAGCATCTTGATTTGTATTATGCCAACTATTCCTCTTTGACTCTCGAAAGGAGAGCACAACTGCCCTGTGCTAATATTTCATTGAGAATGGGTGATGCAATGGTCAAAACTTGTCACAATTTCCAGTATATCTTAATTATAGTCAGCCATCTCAGTCATGCTAACTGTCAAAAATATAAGCGGAGTAAGTTGGACTGCTCCTTCTGCAGTCAGTCAGCAAAGAGGAAATAATTATTTCTTATCTCAAATCCTGTTTTCAGAGGGATAAAATGATCTCTGGAAGTGTCTGCTTGTTCCCTGCTTGTTGCCTGCTTGTCTTCGCTTTCACTGACTAAAGAAGGAGCACAAATGGCATCTTTATTTAAGAAGGAAAAAGTAGGTGAAATGAATTTCACAATTGCCACCTAAGATTTCTTTAGCTTCTACAGGCTTAGTGAATATACTATCTATGGCAAACATGGTTGAACGGAAAATTCCACTCAAAGTTTAATTTCATACATCCTCTTGAAAAGAGAGAGACCTGTGTCTAAAGGGACAAAACAAGTTGCTGCTAGAATTAAGAATTTCCTGACTTTTAGCTTTTCTTCAGTAGTCTGAATCAGAGAAAAAGAGACAACCTTCTATGGTTGGAACGAGTGGATATTTTGAAGGGAGAATGGTGGGATAAAACAGTTCTTAATAGTTTGCAGGAATACATTCAATTCAACCTCCTGAATAATTTGTGAAATATCTACCTCTACTACCTCTAAGGTTTTGAGACATCACTGTGCTTTAGGGAATGAACTTGATGAAAATAGTCCTGATATGAGGATATCCTGTAACTAACTCCTTTTCAGATTTCACTGGACATGTGTAGGATGTGTAGGATAACTACTGAACATAGATACCAAAACTGAATAATCTTTTAATAAATACAGAAAAACTATACTAGATTTATCATATGTCTGTATATGCTGTTTATATCTCTTTGGGAACCATAGACAAAACTCTGCAGGATGTATTTTTAGATTACTGCATGATTTCACGTGACTTGAATCTAAATTTAATCCAAAATTAAAATGAGTAACTACATTATTTCAAGCCCCCAGAAGCTGGACACCATTCCAATAGCTAATTCAATGCCAAATTAAAGAACTTGACTTTCAATGGGTAGAAATGTAAAAATATATCTTTACTTAACAAAAGACATGATTAAATAGCTGAAAAAACTACAGTATGTCACCCAGGGACACAGAAGGGACTGCTATCTAATGAAGAGAGCTGTCACTGCATAAAGCATTCCTACAGTTATACATTTTAGAACACTCATTAAAATCAAGCGATTCAAAGGCAACTTGAGTTATTTATTTTGGACTCCCTCTCCCTTTCTGGACTGAAAGTGGATCTATATAAAGACACTTAACTGTTGGCAGAGAGGACCAAAGTCCCTAGGACATCTGATGACATATGTCCCATGTTTCCCACGAACCTGCGCAAACACCATGCATTAATAGCAATCATAGTTTATTCCCAGGTCTGTTAAGCCTTCTAAATTTTTACCTTTTTTTTTTTTTTTTTTATTGGCAGGGGGACAGGGCAGGCAGAGCCTGTAAACCAAGAGAAGAACATGACTCATAAAAAGGTTCTTCTGTTTTTAAGAGTAGGGGTCACCATTAGTTCATTTGCTCTTACTTCTGTAAAGAACAGACCATACCACATACCTGGCAGCTAGACCCATGTATTATTATGCAAACATTACTAAACATTTATGCTTTTATTTGTCTGGCTTTATCTTCCCTGTGGTGTTTCTCATCACACACCCCCTTATTCACTGCATTAGAGATATCTACGTACTGAACTGTGATTAATTGCAAAACTGGAATTAAATTGTCAAATAATTCCATATAGACAACATATGGACACACTTGCTTAATCTCAGTATGAACCACAGGCTTGCTTAAAGGAAAACATATTATCACTTCTAACATATACAACCTATCAGTCCATGTCCAGGTATGTGCCCTTTGTAACAATCTGCCTTTCCCTCCAGTGTTTCCTAGTTAGCTGTATCCACCTTCAGGTAGGCTGCATTGAAGCTTTTTTAAGCCACAATATATTCAGTTATTAGTAAGTACAGCGAAATACCAGCTCGTAATAAGCCAAGATGAAATATTTAAATATCCACTATTTTTGTCAGTTCTGAAAATGATGAAAGCTTCCCAACTCCATTATATATGCAGTTCCATGCTTCTGCTTCAACATTGCAAATCTACAAGCAACTGTTATTAACTGTTTTTCTATATTAAAGGTTAGGTAGTCAGAAGTCTGTGGAGGACTTTGTTTGACAGTAAATACCAAATTTTCCTCACCAATTTTCACTGTGAATTACTCATATTCTCCACTGGTTCTGTCAGTATAGCACCCCTTGCAAACATACTGAAGGTACCCCGCTCAAGATATCCAACGTACATCAGAAATGTACATTGCTGTCTGGAGAGAAGGGTTTTTCTCAAATTCTTTCTCCATGTACTGTCTTTTCTATTCGTTTATCATGAAGGGAATTCAGTAATCAATAAGGAGAGAAGAAAGAAGTCCAGTAAAAATACAGGCAGGAATAACAAGGAAAACAAGTGTAGTAAAATTAAATTGCAAATTAAATGATGTGCTGACAGTATGTGCATTTGTACCCACATGCACATGCAGAGCTATGTCTATATATTCATGGACTAGTGCATACAAATTCAAAGGGATAGCTAATTCAATAGCCTGACTGTAAATTAATTTTCCACAGTCACCTTTCTCATGAGAGTCAGTTGCTTGATATGAGTATGTTCTGCCTCTGTGAAGAGGTGATAGCACAGCACAGAACTATGCAAAGATGCTCAAGCAGGTCCTGGAAACAGCAGTTCAGGTACTGACAGCAGAAAAGATTATCCACCTAGTATTTCTCAAAAGGAAATTACCCCATGTGTGTCTGGTCACAAGTCTGGTCATGGTACAGTTCTAATATACATGCTTTGTAAAGATAAGTGAGTCCATCACCAGTATGCATCTAGAAGACAGGGCAACAACATGAGATACAGAGTTAAAACAGAAACAAATAACCTTAGTCACTCAAAGTCTCACAGGATTTCACCAGCATAGCACACTGCAAGATTCAGAATTTCACTGCCCTGATTGATTTCTCACTCTTTGAAGCAATTACAGTAAATTTGAGGAAAGGGAATGCTGCCACCATGTTATCCTAAACAGATCATCCTCCTACCTTAGCAATTAAAAAACAAGCATTGCACCTCTGAGGGACAAATATTGAAAAATCTGTGAATTTTCAGAAATCTGAGTTAAAGCAAATTTAATAAGTCCTGTTGATGACTAAGATTTTTTTCTGCCTTTAAAAAGACAGTGTGTTTTGTTCTCGTAGGATGTTGAACCCTTCCATCAAGTGTGCATTATAATGGATATGTAGAAGATGCCAAGCCCCAGCATGTGTTTCCAATTAAGATTCTTCATTTTCTGCTCAGAGTATGACCTGATTATCTCTGCCAGTTACCAGAGCTCATCTTCTGTGACTTATCTTATTCAACATCTAGTGTCTGACATTTTATAGTTGGAGATGAAAAAATCATATCCATAAAAGAACAGGGAAATTTTTTGAAGTCTATTGACAACATGTACTCTGGGTTGGGGGACAACAGATCAGGTACAACAAGCTTACATAATAGAATTTACTGCAGTAGAATTACCCGCAAATTGTTAAAGCTTAACACAATACGAAAATTTATTTATTTCCATCTAGGATTACTCAGTGGGCTTCTCAATTAACAAGATGGAAAAAAGTCCTTTCTTAAGTATTATTGTCCTTTGTCAGCTAGAAAATAGTAATGTGTTACTTACAGAAAGTAAACAGCATGTTATCAGAGTGAAAGCAACTAACCTGAAGGGTGGTAGATGAACTGCCAAATTAAGTCTGAAATTTGAAAATATATTTATGTCACATATTAAAACATTTCAGTATGTCTGTTAGGTAGGTTATATACAATTATCAGAAGACACATTTTTGTGTAAGTTTTACTTTAATTTCAAGTAGAGGTCAGTCACTCATATTCAGATAGTGTCATAAAAATTCTTTCTAAATCACTTCAACATCCTACAGAGGCAGCAGCTGCCTCTCCTCACCTTCCTCAAAGACATATACATACATATTATGCAGCTGTTTTCAGTGTCTTGTTCTGCACCACCAATATGAAAGAATACCTAGAGAGATGGGCAAACCAGGAGCAGGTTCTCCAGCTGAGAAAGGGAATGTTTTTAGAACAGAGCTGCATACGCAAAGATTTAGCCTGGAGGTGGGTGTTAACGTAACTTTTTTAAAAGTGACAGTAAAAATGCAGTGCCCATAAATGGCAGGCCAGATGGATTTCTCTCTGCTTTCATGGATTATGCCTCAAATACCACGATGCATATTTATTTGGTGTGTAAGGTGATTTTCCTTCTGGGTAAAATATACTCCTAGTCATTGCAACCAAATCTTTTGGTACTGATAACACCATAAATAGATTGGGAGTTTGCCAGGCATTGGGATGACAAGTTTACACTTTATTGACAAAGGTGTCTGTTATCTCTAGTTTTGTCCTTATGTTTACCCCAAACAGCCTGAAAATACGCTTGTCCATACTGAACTATACTTTCAGTGTGAAGATGCCCATGTCAAACAGAACTAAGTCTGTGTACTTTGAGCTTGCGGAGATCATTTACTGCACCCTGTGAAATGGAGGAGGACTTGTCTTACCAAGAACTTAAACATCTAGGTTCAGCCTCTTGTCTCGGTACACTTTCTAATCAATCAAAGGAAACAGATACCTCTAGAGGATGATTCCCTATGCCATCTTTAGGAGAGAGAAAAGCAGTGCTTTTTCTTCATGATTGACTGTAGTGGCAGACAGGATGACCTGCAGAACTAGATGCTTAACTTGTGGAAGGCTAAAGTGAGGTGAGGTAAATGCTGTCCTGAGCAGGTTCACACTGTGAGTTAGTGAAGGATGACAAGCCTCCTATAAATGCTTGCCCCAGCATATCATACAGTAAATTCCCCACAGGGACCAGTCTAGTCTAAGCAAAGAAAATCTAACGCTTTGGGAGTCCAACAGATGAGAATAAAAAAAAAAAAAGAAGACAAAATTCCATTAGCCCATATATTATGATGTGTATATCTGGAATTAGTAATGTTTATTTGTTTCAATGCTGTTGAAATGTTTCACCTCTGCCTTTCCAAACCTTTTTCAAAAATAATCCTTACTCCTGGAGCTAGTTTTGCAGAGTTGTGTGGGATTGCAGTGACGCAGACTGTACTTTCCTAGAACTTTCTAGCCTGAGCTGCACTCCAAACACCCACAGATTTGCACTAGAAATTTTAGGATCATAAGTCTCAATGTAACTTTTCAAAGTGGGCTAATAGAACTTATATCACTTGCATACTTCTATGTATTAAGCTGCTTTTATCTTCAGTCTGCATCCTGATGTCCCTTTTGTTACCAGTCCTGTCCAGTAAGGTTATTGTAGAAAGTAGAAAGGTTGAAGGAGCAGGTAGCTACTGCGCTTATTGTGGGAGGTAACAATCAAAAGAAAAACAAAAGGAGCTATAGATTTCTGTGTAACCATTGTGGGGGGCGGGTTGGGCATTGAAACAAAGCCCTTTTTACTGTACCTTACAGAGGTTCGTCACATTGCATTTCAATAACAGGAGTGTTCTCAAGAAAAAGGAGGCAGGAATGTACCAGGTTCTGCCTTCAGACCCCTGCTGAGCAATAATGGAAGTATAAGTAATTAAGGGCCTGATCAAGGGCCCACTGAAGCCAGGTGAAAGCTTCTCACTGATTTCAATGGGCTTTGGATCCACTCTAAGTGTGTGGAGTGTAAATATGACTGCATTCAAACCACGATGAGCTGATCTTTGCTTTCAACTGGGGCTGGCTGCATTATGCTGTGAGCACCAGATCTGGCTCAGAGCTTGTCAGGAGCATCCCAGGGTTAAAAGTTACTCGTTTGAAAAAGAGAGTTCAGACAAAGCTACACTTGATCTGAGAAGGGTAAGTGGACAAATCCAGTAGAGACAGGCCTTGACAAAAGCTGTGGTGAGCCAGGTTTGCTGCCGCTTCTGCCACTGCATAGGTGAAAGAGAAGAAATGAGTTCCTCTGCAAGATTTTCCCTCTACTCAGCAATGATGAAACCACATCTGGAGTACAATGCCTAGTTCTGAGCTCCTCAGTACAAAACAGACATACTGAAGACAGTCCAATGAAGGGCCACTAAGATGATTAAGGAACTGGAGCACCTTTTCATTGAGGAAAAGCTGGGAAAGTTGGGTCTGTTTAGCCTAGAGAAGATAAGGCTCAGGAGGGTATCTTATCAATGTATATAAAGCCCTGAAGAGTATGCAAAGAGAATAGAGTCAGGCTCTCTTCAGTCATGTCCAATGGCAGGGCACAACTTGAAACACAGGACTCTGAATATCAGGAAACACTTTTTTACTGTGAGGGTGACTGATAACTGGCACATGTTATCCATAGAGGTTGAAGAGTCTTCCATCCTTGTAGTTATTCAAAAGCTGTATGGGCATGATCCTGGGTAACCAGTTCTAGGTGGCCCTATTTGAGCAGGTGCTTGGATACCAGAGATGCCTTCCATCCTCAATCATTCTGGTTTTCAGTGATTTTGTTAATTTGTCCCCATCTTCTCAGGCATAACTATCTCAGCTCAGCAGTCTTAATTTCTAGAGCTCTGGCTAGACCAAGCCGCAGAGGAATAGTGGTCTCGAATTTCCCAGTTGTCTGCTTTTCCTTTGTACAGATCCAGTCCTGCACTCACTGATGACAGTGATCTTTCTACCATGTAGTTTGGGTAGCTCAGTTAATTGTTTATTTGTAAGAACTGAAAGTTATGACTCTACGAGGGAATAACACTTATTTTATATTTTCCTGGACTTGTTAAGTCCTGACTAGTTTGGTGCTAGACTGTTTGTAGAGAACAGAAAATCTGTAATTGCATTATATATTCAATATTATATATTGCAGGTTCTGCAAATGCTTGTTTTCAATTCTTTGGCCACATATAATACACTAGCTTAGTTCCTAGTGAACAGATATTCCCCCCAGTTTCTTAGTGTGGGCTTACCTACAGGACAGTCTTCATGCACCTCTTCCTGAGGTCACCCTTTAAAGCCTATAACACAGTAGACCACAAAAGTTGACACCAGTATCACAGGAAAAAAAACCCAACAACCTAGTAGTTTGAAAGGATATTTTTAGTCCACAAAGGAGCATGGAGGATGAAACCTTTGATTTCCAGTGTTCTGTGGTACTCCACTTTTTTACATCTTGTTGAAAGTGTAAACTCAAACTGTCTGAAAGCCTTCCTTCATATGCTGCTTCAGAAAAGCTTTTCCAAAATATAAAAAAACCTACCCTTGCAACACCTGTTTAATCCCTTGTGTTCTGAGACAGTAGATTAGATTTAGAGAAGACATGTAATATAATAATGTTACCACATAGGAAAAAAATAACCCACTAACTCATTCATAAACAAAAAGTCAAAAATTCCATTTATTCTGGTCTTAATTCTGCAATCAGCACGAAAACTGAGAAACATGAGAAACTATCCAGGGAAGCTATAAAGTGCATGTTCCTTTCCCACAAAAGGGGATTAATAGGCAAAGAACAAGAACTTATCAAAATTATTTATCACTCTGCCAACTTTTAATACTCTCTTCAGCCTTCTAGAATAAGGAAGTAAAATTAGTAGACTCTGATGCAATAGCACATATTTTAAACATCTGAAATGCTGGGACTCCACGTGCCAGGTCAGTCAGATGTAATCCTCTGTTCTCTACTTATAATCAAAATAAAAACATGGGCAAACACACGAGCACACATTATGCAAGATGTGGAAAAAAAATCAGCCCTCCCAATGATCAATAAAAAAGGAAAAACACAACAAGGAGTTAATCTGTATCCTTTTTTTTTTTTTTCCCTCCTATTCTTTAATCTACCAATTTGTTAATGAATGGTATGCCTGAATCCAAAACCTGATCTATAAACATGCAATAAGTGCAGAAGATTAAACATCCTGACTGGAAAAAAAGGTATCACCAAATACTATAGCTGATCTTTATCAAAGAGTGGGACAGAGTGTCTTCTCAGCAAGTCTGCTGATGACACAAAACTGGGAGGATTGGCAGATACACCTGAAGGCTGGGCGGCCATCCAGGGAGACTTGGACAGANCTGGAACAGTCTCCCCAGAGAGGTTGATAATTCTCCCTCTCTGGAGACTTCAAAAACCCTCCTGGATGCATTCCTTTGTGACCTTTGCTAGATTATATGATCCTGCTCTGGCAGGGGAGTTGGACTCCAAGGTTCCTTCCAATCCCTGACATCCTGTGATATATGTCCTGTAATCTTTACAGGATAGGTTCTAGGTAGAAGAAATAACTAATTTAATATTGTCATCTATTTTGTGGATGTATCCAGCAGGTTAACTCATAACAATGCCTTAAATTTATTCAGAGTAACTCCTTAGGTACTCTTTTACATGTATTTTCTTTATAATCAATGATGTATTGATAATTAATTATGATAATCATTTCTTTATTGAAAAATAAAGAAGTAACCAAGGGAAAAAATGTTGCAAAAACATCAAAAGTTAGAGAAAGTAAAAAATATCTTTAAAAAGAAAAAAAACAGGAAAAGTTTCTAAGAAGGAAGATATTTTCCCCTTTTCAGAGAAGAAACAATTTGTGTTCTGAGGTGCTATATCATAATGTTAACCAAAGAAAAATAGGTCTAACTTGGTGTCCTGCTCTGAGTGAGATCAGAACTAATTCTGTTCAGTGATTTTAATTTTCATTTCAGTTTTTCTAACTAACTGCACTGTCTGAAGTCAGCCGCCTGTCTTCACAAACAGTGTCTGCTGCTAGCAGGGATAACTCCCCATGTTTAGAGTTACTACCAAGGGTTGGTGTGCAGACCAAGGCCACTACTGGATCTTGTGAACCACACTGGGGGGTGTCCATTAGGAAAGTGAAAGGGAGGAGCAAGCAGGGAGGAGCAAGCAGGGCAGGTGACCCCAAACTGACCAACAAGGTATTGCATCCCCTATATGTTATATTTGGTATTAAGCAGACGGATCTGGAGGGTCTATAGTTTTGCTAGCTTGCTTGCTTGCTTGCTCTTAGTCCTCTCTCTGGGGCCTCCTGGGCTCTCCTCCCCTCTTGGACTGCTTTGCCAGCAAGTCTTTGACTTGGCTCAGGTCCTTTTTTGGTTCCTTCCTTGGAGCATCCAAGCAGAACTCTGTGCATTCTGCCTTTGATCCCAATCGATGTGTGTTCCTGAATCTGGTACCAGAATCCAGCTCCTGAACACAGCTCCCGTCTGCTGTGGGGCTCAGTCTGGGACTCTCCCAGTGTCTGCTCCACAGCACCAGTGGTGACAGTGATGTAATTACCATCAGGGGGGTCAGTGTCGATATTGGTTTTGTATACATTTGTACATATTCTATTTTTATTATTATTTTCATTTTTATTAAAGCTGTTCTAGTTTCCTTTTCCAATCGCTAAATCTCTCTCCCTTATTCCCTTTCTCTTCCCCTCTGGGGAAGGAGGGGGGTTAACAGAGAGCATCTGTTATTGGTCTAAAGGGCCACCCTGACCCTAAACCATGACACTTGGCAAAGTGAGATACAGGCTTAAAAAAATCTACACAAAAAGCACTCTTTATCACGATGTTACCATTATCATTACCTTGCTACCACCAAAGGAAATCCTGCCTTGTCTACTAATGAATGAATCAATCATATCATTGCTCTGCATAAGGTAAGAATCCTGTTTGGGTCTTGATATTATTAAGTAGGCATTCATATTGCACAAATAAATAGATGGATAGATAGACAGACAAGCAGACTGATAGGCAGACAGATAGACAGACAGGTGGACATGCAGCTAGATAGACAGATTCATATGCATGTGACAAGAATCCTGATGGTACTCCTGTGTTTAGGTAGATCCATTCAAGCTCAACATAGTCAATGCAAACCTCTCTCCTGAGCTTAGGTTCCATGGGAATGTAAAAAGAGAAGCATAGTAACAAAGGAAGAGAAGAGATGCTAGCAAGAAAAGGTTCAAAGTTGCATTTTTAAAGTGTTAATTCCAAAGAAAGACACAGAGGTATTCTTCACAGTGACATGAAAACTTCTCCCTTCAAAGACATGAGAACTTTTAAAAAATGAGTTCTTAAAAGCCAGGTTCATTTACAAAAGAGGTCTCCCAGTTCAAAGGGAGGAAAACTGCAGATAGGTAGTTTTTCAGATTCTTTTCAGATGCTTGTGCAATCTATTTGTTTAAAACAAAATAAAACAAAACTAACTTATTTAGGTGAGATCCAGCACTATGATTCTGAATGCATCCAAAAAGATAAAAGAAATAATATCTTTCATAATATTTTCCCTTTTTCTATTTAGAAGACTAATATAAGTATTTTGAGATACAAGACAGGTCTCTGTGCAATTGCCTTTGGTCTAAGGTGCATAAAAACCCCCAAATATTTGGAAAAGAAAAGGTCTCTATTCTATCCAAATTGAATGATTTGTCCATAATCCAAATCAATGCATTTTATTTTTAGACATAATTGAACACCTTAGGGCAGTCATGGAAAAGATTGGCTTCTATTCTAGCCAGTTCAGATGTTTGTCCCAGAGCCTGAAGAGATTAATTCTGGGCAAAAATAAAATGAACATTTCAAATATCCAGTTTTACTTCTGAAATCTTTCCTTAGTAGGAAGTGTTGCTGACATTTGCTACTATTAAATTTTAATTTGTCCAACTTGCAAAAACAATGTTTTATTTAGCCTAATGATTTTTCAAGGAAAAAATACAGAACACACACTTAGGCAACTGATAAGAAATGATAAACACGGGAATTCAGGATACACTTTTACTAATATATACCAAAGAATAACAGGAAACAACAGTTGTTGAGACTGTATCACCATTTGTTTTGGCTGTTTTCACACTGGTTAGAGATGTGACAATTTGTTGACATAGCTGTCCTAACAGGATATCCTGGGACAGACACATCCACTTTAACAATAACATTGTTCTATAATATGATACCTCATTTCACTTGGGATACATGAAGTTGTCACAGAGATGGTGTGACAACTTACTGCAACTCCAGAAGCTATCTTCCACTAAAATGTGAAAGTACTCTGATAGTAGTAAAGAGATCCTCATGTAAATATAGACATTAGAATAAAATATGTAACAGATATAGTGAAATGATATCCTAAAACCTTCTCAAAATATATTTCAAGACATATATTTTACAACACTGCCAGTAGATGCTTGGAGTTACTTGCAGGATAGATTGCTGCTCCCATTTCAAAGGATTAATATTTCTAGTACTAACAAGAGTAGCAATACAACCATTGAGTGGTACTTATACTCTGGAGTAGTTTAGTAGTAGTCTAATCTACATGTCTTTTCTGTTTAAAAAAAAAAAAAAAAAGGCTTTTAGAGGGGTTTGGACCCCTAGTCCTCTTCNNNNAAAAAAAAAAAGTGCTTTCAGAGGTGTCTGGACCTCTAGTCCTATTCATTTCTCAGTGTCAGCATCTGCACAGAAGGAATTTTCACCAGCCATATGTGATCCAGACAGATCAATGATTTTTGTCATGTGACACTGTTTTCCAGGCTGGCAGGGGGTGAAAGAGCAGTGAAAAGAGACCACAAATGGAAGGTAAAAGAAAGTGACTTTTCTGATTAGTTCAGCCCATATTAAAATGAAGTAATACCCTTCTGAGCATCCCCGAAGGAGTTAAAAAATTCACAAAGACTGGCAGACAGATGAATAATTCCCTGCAGGCAGCTCAGTAATTCAGTCTGTGGTACTCCTAAAAGGAGATTGGGTATCTTCATGGGTTACAGTCTATTTGGAGAAAGTGATAAATGACAATAGAGGCCATAAAATCTCTCCTGTCTCACCTCCCCCTTTCTATTTCCACTCCTGATAGACTGTACACATATTAACAGCTTTCTGTGTCTTTCAAGGGTATGTATTTCTGGCAAGGACATATACTTTTCTGTCAAGGTTTACAGAACATTTTGTTCTGCACCATGTATACACATGCTGCTGGATCCTATTCCTATTATATATTCAAACACCACACATAAGATTGCCATCACACAATCTGTCTTAGGCTGTCCCAATGAGTAGAAAAAGTCTAAACTGTGTTGTAAAAAAAAAATAAATTCATCCTTTACTAATTCTTATCCAGAATCAGCTGGACTGGTCTTTCAGTACCAGTAGGCACACTGGGGGAGAAAATCAGTAAAGTATCTTTTCCCTGCCTCTCCTCATCCATTCTTTCATCCATCTGCACCTGCTCTTAATAACTCCATAGAGGCTTGTAATTTCAGGAACATCTATCCATAATGGAAGTATTCTATCAATATAAATCCTCATGTCCTTTCTCATTATGCCACGACAAAACAATTTTGGTGGCATTTAACCCCATACCCAAGCAGGTGTGCAATTGCTTTCCTGACTAGAGAGGTTTTGTGGTATTACTACCTCAATCCGTGATGAAGGCTGGCAAGTAGATGAATTCTTTGTCAAGTATTCTAGACCACAAATAATTTTCAGCTTTAGCCAAAAATACTACAGCACTAAGTGTACTTCATGTAGTTAACAGCAGGTCATCCCAGGAATTACTGGAACAAAGGAACTTATACTATTGCAGAAGAAGGGAGTAAACAGTGAAAATCCCTTTCAAAAAGGGATTAATCAATTTATATTTTACATTAAGCTTTCACTCTCATTCTACCACTGAATGATTTTATTTGGGTATAGATAAAATGAAAAATCAAACTCATTTTTCATGGGTGATGTAAATTCTAAAAAAACATCCATTTTAAAAATAATAAAACGACAATCTGTTCCAGTCAGGAGAGTTACACAGCAAGTTATTCACCAAGTCCTCTAACATACAGAGTAAGGAGGACACAACTTGTTACTGTTCTCAAAAGACAGAGGGCTTCAGCAAAATGAGAAATACAAAGAGCTACACAGAAGCAGAAGGTTGTGCAAGCAAGGCTCTGTGCAGTACATTTAAATGTAAATTGTTCCCTGACTAAAAGTTTTATCCCATACCTAGAAACTTGTAACTTAACCAAATACACAAAAGACAACTATTACTCTAGAGCTGAAATTGTGCCCCATGGGTAAGCATATTGACTGTTGTGGCTTGCCAAAAACTTCAGGGAAGCTGCTTAAGTTTAATGAATCACAAAACTGTCAATGTCACCATTTCAGCCCCCAGAGGTGCATATTCTGCACCAACTGTGGGTAAGAAATTATCAGAAAGCACAGATTCTCGTGGAACTCTCCCATGTGAATTCTCCACTGCCTAGCATTAAGTTCAGTCCAAGCAATGGCTTTTTCTCAGTTGCCAATCTTCAATAAATTTCCAATAAATTCCTGTGATTTAAACTTCTAACTGCTCTGACAAATGTGGCTGAAACTTATCTCAAAACTGTTAAAACATTATTAGAAGAGTTAAAAATAAGACACCATAGTTACAACAAACTTGTTTTAGTAGGAAATCAGAATAAAAAAGAATGATAGCCCTGAGGTCATTTATAAATATATTTTATTTTAAAATAGCTAAATTTAAAATAAATAAATAAATAAAACCCAAACAAAACAAACCAAATAACAACAAAGAAGTTGGCATAGAAAAAGATATTAACATCAATGTCTCCAAACAGAAGAAATGTTGTTTTTTTTTTTTTCAGTCACATCAAATACCAGTATTTGCTGTAGCATCTCCATTAAAGTGCCAAGAAATCACCAGTTTTAACTTTCTTTCATCACTGCCAGAAAAGACCAGTGATTCATCCATCCATCTAACTGCCATTGCTTTGGCTTTGACAAATATATATATATATAAAACTTGGATGCCCATGTCCACATAATCTATTTGAAACTGAACATTGTCTCATCTCTGGAGTGATTTTATTCAGCTCTCCTTTCTATTAAGCTGGTTTCATCCTCTTCTTTCAAACAAACGGAAGCATCCAGGACCTTCAAGGTCTAAAGTTAAACTCCAAAAGCCCAGTTCTTTCAACTTTTCTTCGAGTATTATGAACTAACCCATCGAACAGTGTCTACTCTCCTGAGATATATTTGAGTAGGCTGGTACTCTTCTCATAGTGCATCTTACACAAAAAACCCAAACACACTAGAGCCATGTTAGCACAGAACTATGCCCAAGCTAATAAACTTTGTTTCTCAGCAGGCTGATTAGCTCCTCTAGGAAATCCTTCCATGCTGACACAGCCACTCTGGTCTCCAAAACAGGGTTGTTTTTTACCCTGCAACCCTCCTCTCTTTGCATAATTCATGTGGATTTCCAGCAAAGGCTGGAGAAATCCATGCCTTTGAGATCCTTTAAGCACGCTATTTCCTTTCCCCAGTCTGGCATTATCTGCTTGTTGTTCCCTTCTCCCCTACTCATGCAGCATGAGCAGGTTCTGCTGAAGGCAGGTGATTTCCTTAGGGCTAAATACAGAAAGCCAAATTCTGATTTTTCTTCCCACAGAAAACAGCCTTGCTAATCTCTTGAGGAGTAAAGTACTATGCCATGTAGCTATGCTTGGTAGAATAGGGCCTGAAGAAGGAGTTCAAGATTTTAGCTAAGCAGCAATAAGACAGAAAAGAGTAGTAAATGAAAAACAGTATATTTCAAATACAACACATTCTGTAGATGAGATATTTTCAGAAAGTCACCAAGAAAATAATCTTTAAATCATGATGCATTTTAACGAAATACACAGCCAAAACACAGAGTCATATATTTGACTATGCACCTACCAAGAAATATGCCAGAAGAGAGATGGGGCAGGGCTCTTTAGGTGGTTTGTGTCTCTTTTCAATTTCTCTGATCTAGCTCATTTGGCTATCATGACTTTCATTAATGCAGATACCATGCATAACTTCTGTTGTAAAGAACGTACTGTATTGTGAAGAAAGGATTTTAAATCATCATGATAAAAATCGTACTGAGGAGTATGGCCCAGGAGTCTCAAAGTACTGAGACAGATTTTATTCACTAAAGAATTGCAGTGAGGTGTTTCTCTTTTTGATTAAGGAAGTGGAAGATAATTATAAACTGCTGGGATTAAATATATAAATTTTCTGGAAGTGGAGCTTTGATGTGATAAACCCATTAGTACTCTTAATTATGTATTTGGTTACGCCAAAGTAACTTTCTGGACCAGTTTAGTAATCTATTAATAATTTCTTTCTCCTTGATTCAAAAATTCCCCTAAAATCACAAAATGAGTGATTTTGGAAATGATGTGACCTTTAGGATAAAGCAAAACAGAGCCCATAATCAAGA
>VWZY01011437.1:500929-514063 GCA_013399075.1 Chloroceryle aenea | reverse complement strand
AAAAAAAAAAAAAAGTAAAGAATGAAAAAAAGCACCAACTACCAAAGGACCCCCTCCTAAGTATAAAATTAAAAATTATCCAAAGGTGTTAGAGGTCTCATGACTGTCTCATAATGTGAGAAAAACCTCTCCTTCAGAGACCTGACTAGCAGAAAACAAGAGGTAATTACCATCTGACAGCTTTCTCTATATACAAAGAATCGGTAGCTCCTAATGGGCAGGTGTCCACATTAGAAAAAAACATTAATTAGTACCCTTGTTGGCAGGCTCAGCTGAGAAAAACATGACTAAATGAGTATGGAAACTGAAGTGCCTTCTGTGATGATAATTGCACGTACCCACATTTATTGTAATTTGGGATGTGATTTTCCGTTTGGATTTGAGTCACTGAAAGGGTCTAGTTGTTGTGACCACATACAGGGATAATGACTCTACTAAAATACTCAAGGGCCTATTTTCCAAAGGTATTCATCACCCACACCTTTTATAGGATCAGAAAACTTTTGGTAGCTTGGAAAACTTGGACGTTCATCATAATTTCAGTGCAAAAACTGCCAAGTAAGAATTATGAGAAAACCACAAAGTAGAAGTGACTGCCAACAGAATGAAAAGCAACACCAAACTTTATAAGAAAAATGAGGAAGATGAAGTGTGAGAGGGAGAATGTTTTGTTTTCTTTCATTTGACAGGAAGTTGAAAAAAAAAAAAAAGTAATAATGAATGTTGATCCTGGGAATTACACACATCAGCTGCTTCCTTCAGTGGCAAAAACACAAGTTCAGTTAAAACTGAATTAGAAGGTTTCTAGAAAAGTTGAAGGTTAATTGTATTTTTAACAAGGATCATCTGCAAGCAAGTATGAAATTATATGCAGAAGATTGGTGTGATTTATGCAGATCCTCAGAGGTATTGGATGAAGCCTTTCACAAGAGGCTGGTCCCCACTGCTGTAACACTGAAATGCCATTCTGGGCTCCAGTGTACTGTCAGTCCATCTGCAAAAAAGTCCAACAGCTGTAACCTGGGAAGATCTGTCATTCTGGTGATGTTCCACAAACCAGATTTATCTGACCAGTTGCAGAAACAATTACACACCATCTCATCAAGTCCAAACAAGTAATTTTCCCCTCATGTAAGTGGAGTGCCTGTTTTAAATTTTCTAATTGTTATTATAATCGCTATGGTAAACATCATGTTCTTTTAACTTCCTTGATATAAAACCTTTTGTAGCCATGATTCATACCAGCTTGCATCAAATTAGTAATTACATAGCAATCAATTTAACAAAGTGAGAATCATTCTGAGCTGAGGAATTGCATCATCAGCATAGATTTCAGAGGGTGGACATTAAAACAAAGAGGGTTTTTTACTACTGTAGACTCAGAAAAAGAAAAGGAGAATTTATTTCTCTCCCATAGACTGCAAACCAACACAGTTACTTTAATTTGGGCCTTTTCAAATACCACAGAAGAGCCTGGGAGGAAGTCAGAGCCTTAAGCCCTGACCCTACGCTAAGGATCTCTGTCTAGACTGAGCCTACCTGCGATCTGACCACATCCAGCAGAGCTTCATAAAGGTGTATAACAGATCTGCCTGCACTTCATTTCACAATCAGGGCATACATGCCTACATCAGATTCTCCAGGCTTCTGTAGCAGAAAACGCTCTGGATAGAAACAGAAAGAAATGAAAAATAGTCTTTAAAGTTGCATATCAAGGCTTTGAATAGCTTGCTCAAGCTGTTCCATTGAATGATTAGGAAAGCCTGGAACTGATCTGTTGTAGTATGAATGACTAGATGTACAAAAAATAAAAAAATCTTAATTAAAAGATATCAAAAAAGTGACAAAACATCTTACCTAATTCTTTTTCCTAGTTTCTATATGTAAAGATTAATTTATCCTTGAATTACCTAGAGTTTTCTGAAGTGTTAAGCATTAAAAAAATATACAGCAGACATAAAAATCAAGTCAAGGTGTAAAACTCAGAAAATTTTTATGTATCTCAACTTCTTTGAACATTGGTAGAATGCTTATGTTAGTATTGGAACTGTCATATGCTTATCTTTTTATTAAGTAGGTTTTCACAAAACTGAGTGAATGTTGGGCATAATTTACAATCTGAGACGGATAAAAGACACCATTAAAATAGAAAATAAGGATGTTCTTAAAATAGGAGAAAAAATATTTAAATACTTCTGACTACATTTATTCTTGATTAAAATTTCACAAATAAGGTCTTAGAAAATATATTTGGAATTCTGAGTAATAAAAAACTTCATAATTGTAAAATGCAGGAGATAATGGAGTTAAAATAAAAAATTATTTTAGTATTTTTCTCAAAAAGTTAACTGTTGGGTTAAAATGCAAAGAATAAGACCAGGAAAACACCGAATCAAAATAATATAACCAGAAATTCACAAAACATCTTACAGACTTCTGACTTCTGTATCATCCAGTGCAGCATGGTGCAGCTATATCAAACTTACCAGAAACTGTCCTGTGTCTTAAAGTGGAAACATAGAAGTCATGTCAGTGCATCCTAGAGGCAAGCTGATGGGCTTCACTCACAGTGTTATGGTGATAAATCTTCTCGATGGACATGCAGCTGTATTAGATCACATCAGCAGTAGACAGGAGGTCTCTGCGCTATGGCTGATGCACTGAGGAGACTTGTCTTAAATTTACAGGTAAATGCACTCACTCAAGGTGACAGAAACCAAAAGGGATTCCTAGATGATAATCAATTTGTGCTTGATGTGGAATAAATCTCTGATACTCTTGTGAGTTTTTGCTGCCTGTCATTGCCCTCTCTGAGTGCTGGCTGTGCTGGTGCAGCTCTGGGCCAAGGGGAGCACCTCACTCTTCCATATGCTGTCTGGGCCTGAGCATACTCCTGCTTTCTGCTTTCTCCGTTGTACCATTGTAGAAGGTGTTCACCCCCAGAGGAATCATTCAGCCTTCACACAGGACAGAGGCCCATGTGCAGCTCCAGAGGTTGCTCTCTACCATACTGCTGTTTCTACTATATGCATAGAGGCATCTCAGACAAGAAGGAAGAGTGATTAAAGTAATCAAAAAAGGAGGAGGAAAAGGCAGAGCTTTGTAATGTCTAAGGAGCAGCAACTCCTTTGGAGTGATAGTGAAGGAAGGATGTACAAGACAGGAGCTTAAAGGGCTCAGGAAACAGAAATTATGGAGGAAAGTGATAGTCTTCTTAGAGACATTAAGGTACAGGAGAGAAGCATAGAAGTTATATCTGCTAGTGGTAGGTACAGGAGGGAAGCATAGAAGTTATATCTTCTAGTGGTAGTGTCATCACCATGTGATATCTTTGCAATGGAATAAAATGCTTTATGACATCCTGTCTCTATTACAGTACATATTTTTCCCTTTAGAAGCAAATAGCTATTAATATTTTATTACTATTATCACTTAATTAGATTAAAAGCAATAAAAATGGCTCACTTCATGAGCTGACTTTTTATCACTAGCATCATATATATTATTTTGGGGGTGGTTAAACTTAGAGACAACTCAAGTTAGTACAAATTGAAACCTCTCTATTCTATGGCGCAGTATATCAATTACACTGTATTTGAAGTGCAATCACCTGTAGTATCTGAGGAACACATAGCTTTGCTGTGTCTGAATTGGAATTCTTTAGCCTGATTCACAGAGTTTGTCTGGATATTCCAGTTAAAATGTATACAAGTCCACAAGACACAAAACAGTTGTCTACATGGCACAATACAAAACATGTCCAGGTAAAAAGCTAGCTCAAGTACTAGCAGCACAGTTATACTCGTGCAGGGCTCTTGAAGACTGATTCGCTTGTTCACAGTTATTGTTCTTTTAGAGGCTGCTTGAGGATCTCTAGGCAGCATTGCAGTGTACTGAGCCAGCATTCCCTTACAGAAAACAGCCTTTGGTTTTACTTTAAAACAACAAATGTGAATGCTATCTTTAACCTCAGACAACAATGAGCACAAGTCTCCCAGAGCAATCAGAACCCTTTGTCAGCTTGGTCTAAGTGCCAGAGAATGGCAAGAGCAACAGTGCAATGATTTTCACCCCGTTTTGTGTTTTTAATAATGAACTTTTTAGACTTCTCTGTCATTTATGATGCTGTATAATATAATCACATAGAATCATAGAATGGTTTGGGTTGGAAGTGACCTTAAAGATCATCTAATTCCAACCTCCCTGCCATGGGCAGGGACACCTCCCACTAGATCAGGTTGCTCAAAGACCAATTCAGCCTGGTCTTGGATGCTTCCAAGGAGGGGCCATCCACGACTTTTCTGGGCAACCTCTTCAAGTATCTCACCACCATCGCAGTATAAAATTTCTTCCTTATATCTAATCTAATTCTACTCTTTTCCAGTTTAAAACTATTATCCCTTGTCATATCACTACACTGCCTGATAAAGAGACCCTCTTCTATATAGTGTACACATTATTAAAATAAGAATATCTCCACAGAGCCTGAAGACTCTTGAGGTGATGCTATGATTTAAGCTGCACAGCTCAAGCAGTAGACAGTCCCTGCTTCGAAGTGGTACAGTTTATTTAGACAAGATAGGTAGTACATGGGAGTTTGAGGGGTAGAGAGGGAGGTGAGGACCATGTGATAGCAACAAACATTGTGCTAGTTTCACAACTGTTCTTTCTGGAAGAGTGGGAGAGTGTGAAGAGATGGAGAGGAAGGTTAGTTATAAAGTTAGATGGAGAATAGGGAAGGGAGAAAACATTTTAGGAAAGGTGATGAACTGGATAAGATCAGAGAGAACAAGAAGAAAGTACGTGGGGGTGAGGAGAATGGGAGGTGAATTGTAGGAGCAAACCTTTGGCACAGCAGAAAGACAACTGTCAGTACCACAGCAATTTCAGAGAGAGGAGGCTTCATACTCCCTGTCTTTAGACACATAACAAGTATTTAATTTGATTTAGTCATGTCAGCACTTCCACCAGCAATTCATCCACTTGAGACACCTGGCTAAGTTGCCTTTGGAGAAGCTGTTTTACCTCTGTTGATGCTACAGGGAATCTAAATAACCTGCTTAGACTGCATATCCAAATTTTTAGTGGGCTGAATTTAGGTGACATGAACTCCAAGCAATATGTCCAAAGATCATTTGGACTGTTTCTGCTGCAGCTCCTATTATAACTCTGTAAAGCTAGCAGATCAAAAGTCTGGGTTGTGATTTCGTGCATTTGGAGAAACATGGGGTTTCACCCAGTCCTGGGTTAAACCACAACACAGCCTAATGTGGGCAGGTCACTGTTAACAAAGTAATCATGGAAAGTTCTGTGCTCTCACTTTCTGATTTTTTCTGTGTGGAAGACACCAACTTGAGAACATAGTCTTAGTTCTTAAATTCAGTTTACTTCAGCATTTATCTTTTTTTAATGCTTTTGTCATTTCTGAAAAAGATCTGTGTAAGCCAGCTTGAATAGCAGCATAAGCAACCAAAATTTTCTCTCGGGGAGTAGCAAGTGAGAGATATTTTCAGGTATTTTTCAGTAGGACAGAGAGGTGTTTTCATTATTAGCATTTTTGCATCATCTGACATGTTACTTGTTATTTTTCAACATATCTACTTTTGAAGATTTTTTAAAATAGATTTAACAACAAAAGGCTGCTAAAATTGGAAACTGTGTGAGGTACTTTGGTATTATACAATCGGAGGCAAATCTGACACTGAAGACAGTTCTTGTTTAAGAACTTAAATTGAATGAACATGATCACAGCACAAAACAAAGAAAAATGTCAGTTGCCCTAGCTATACATTCATCATTTAAGTCTCACAATGTACCTGAAGAAATAGGTTCAGTTTTGAAATGGTTCATCTGTTCAAGGCAAGTAATAAACAAAGAATACTTTATTAGATCATTATTCTCTTAGATAGTTTAAATAATAGTTTCTAGTTCAGGCTTCTACTTATAATTTTTCATGTGACATCCCCAGTCTATATATATTCTTTGATTCTTTTTGAAATACGGAATCTAGTGCTATAAGAATACAACCAACCAGCTGACATTTTCCCTTCGGAGGGCAGAGAAACAATGAGATCATGAAACATGCATTATTAACAGCTGAAAATATTGGGTAAGCATTTTAAAGTCTCTTTTCTATAGTGAATCTCCTCTTTTGTGTTTCTACCAACTTTTTAAAATAATGTAACTGCTGCTATCTCAAGGTAACTTATATTTCTTCCATTACAATTCAGACTATATTAATGAATTATGTCCTAAAAAGGAAAACAGAATTTGAACCAAATGTCTTTGAATCGGTTAGAACATCTCCACTGTTTATAGAGCTTTTTACCATGCATTAATTGTACAAAGCCAGTCTACCTGCAGTCTGGACATTTACATGACAAAGCACATGCAAGATTAACCACCCTGTTTTGGAGAATATTTGCTGAGATATAATTTTTAACAGCCCTAAGTAAAAAGCTTTCCAACCTCTTTAGCATAGCTTCACTACATCACTTTGTTGCCAGGATATTCTTCTGATTTTCAGCTTATACTTATGCTTGCTTAGTTTCACAATGTAGGCTAGAAATGTTCTATGTAGACTTAAATACTTCATTGCAATTACCCTTATCCATAATTTCTTAGAACACTCCAGTTTAGCTTCTCAAAAGCAAGCAGTACATACAGTTCATTGTCTGTCAAAGTACACAGTGGAAGCTCTCCCAGTGTTTTGTCAACCCAAATCAGTATCTTAGAAGAGATGTGATTTTACTGGGATCCAAGAGAAACAAATTTTCAGACATTCTGTAGGACTTTGTAATGAGAGACAAAGTTAAACTGATATACTTCACCCTGTAGACAAAAGAAACAAAGTGGTATTATTACATGCCTTTAATCATGTAACAACACTAAAATATTACTTAACTCCCATTTTTGGTCTTTTAGATACCTCAAATATTTCTTTACTAACCTATCAATTTGTAACATTCCATTTTTTTCCTTAATGGTCATTTCATTTTTCTTCAGTTGACAGAAAAAGCAAAAAGTTTTTAACAGCATAAAGATGTAAACCAGAATTGTTCTTAAATATTCTACATCCTTTGGTACAGTTACCACAGTAAATTAAGAATATCTAAATGGCTGCAGTTCTGAGTTTTGCTGCCAAACATAGGATTGATTAATATTTTTTTAGATTTACGTTCTCTGCAGTCAATTTTACTGGTTTTAAAATGTGAAGTTCTTTAGGCTATTTAAAAAAAAAATGGAAGCCTGAGACATACTACAGTTTAGATATTATTTAAAATGGCAAAGCCATCAAGTCTCTCTCTCTCTGATTTTTTGGTTTGGTTGGTTGGTTGGTTAGTTGTTGTTGTTGCTGTTGTTTCATAAATATGACTATTCTTTCTCCTGCAAACTCTCTGATTATTTTTTTTCTCTTTTCTCATTCACGTAATTTTTCATTTATTTGTATACTTGTAAATGCCAGCACATTAAAAATTGTTCATACATACTCAACAGCAGTAAGTAACATTTATTTATGCTGCTTCCTAGACAGACTTTTTACACTCAGAGATACCACACACCATCCCCACTGTTTAATATCTGAATATTGTTTCATCCTAGTTAGAGAAAGAAAATGTATTAGCAATGGATACAATACATGATGCTGTGAGCTCTGTATCTTGAGTCTGAGGGAAATTGACAAGCTTCTCTAGAATTGCTTCTTGATTTTCTGCCTAGAAAAAAACAGAGATTTTTCCATACATATCTCACAGACCAAGTGTGAATGATGAGTAAGTTAACTAAAAACTATGAGAAATATAAAAACTATATTCTAGGACCCAAAGAAATAAATTCAATTCCTCCTGCTGTTAGTGCAAATTTCCCCCATGTAAATAATATTATCAGAGCTAATGAGAGTGTTTTATGATGTCTAGATACATTAATGAGCCAAACTTACCCCTACTGCTTGATAACTCCAGTGAACCCAGCTAAGGTACAGCCATGGTGAACTCTGCTCACTCCATCTATTCAAATACTGCATTTGAAGCACATTCAAATGACGCAATCACCTCTTGTGCCTAGCACAGGATTTTCTCTAAAATGTATTCTTAGCCATTCAAACTCTGGGATTATTTCAAGGAAATGCAGATTACTTGCTAGTATTCTCACTTTTAATGCTGGGGATGAACCCAAGTTACTTGAGCTCACACTGTGCTGAGTTCTGAACAAATACACTTCTTACAGTCTCTACCCCAATAATTAAGTCTAGAAGACAAAACAAAGCAGATGGTTGAGACCAAGCACCTTTCTTAGGATAGGCAAGACAGAGTAATAAAAATAAATAATATATACAGTTATTTTTTATCTTTGTGACAGGGAGGCATAAAAAGCAACTTGCATAAATCTAAACAGGTCTTTTATATAGCTTGAATTTTAGTAATAGTAAAATAATGCAAAAACACACCACATCTTATCTTTAGAGGTCCTAAAAAAAAGCACTATTAGGTAATTTTTTCTCTTTGTTGTATATGTGTCTAGGTAGAAATCAAAGTTCCTATGGTGTTTTTCAAAAGGAAGAGCTCCAACTCCTTCAAACAATCCCTCTCCACCTAAAACAAGCTATGCTTTCAAAAGCTGAGTGTAGGCAATTGTTAAAATGAATAACATATAATGAGTGCTGCATTTGCCTACACACCATTGCCTAACAACCAGTATCTAATTCATTACCGTAAAGCATTTGAGGATGTCACAAGTATGAAAGGCACTGTATAAAATGAAATTATATTATTCTCATTTAACAGTGTTTCAAACATAACGCCATTTCCATGTAGTTCAAAAAGTAATTGAAGATATCCCAAGATAGATTACTGTAAGCTAAAATTTCAGAAAAGGTTCCTCTTTGCTTCTCACTGAATTTGCATTTAGTGATTGAATAGCTATTGCCTTAAAGGATATATCAATGAAATTACTAGGGATTTACCACTGAATTACTTTCAAAAGTAATGAAGCTTCACAAAAAGTAGGTGTAATGGATGTAATGTATTTGAGTTCTGATCCATAGCTCAGCCAGTACAGGACTGAGGAAATACTATTATATATTTTAGCCAGTGTTCCACGTTACATCAATAGATACCTAGCATGTAGGCACACTGCACTTGTAAACTGGCAAAAGTACACTCTTTTGACAAAGAATTTTTCCTCACAAGTGACCTAGGTACTCCATGTTTTGATTTACATCTGGAATTTGATGAAAATTTCACTCTCTGCTCATGCAGACACTGAAAATGTTAAGTCTGCACTACCTTGTTGGTGCTACTGACATCTTCTTGTGGGCCCTCTAATGGAACCTATGTCAGGCTGTGCAGCATGAGAAAACAGGGAAGGAGAGCTTCAATCATTTGCCCTAAAGAAGCTTATAGAAAGGAAATATCTTTGAATCTGCCTGACTATTCAATGATAAGAGGCACATGAGTTAATAATAATGTTTAAATTTCACAGCAGAGTCAAACTCTTTAAAGTAAACTTAGGCCAGGTAAATAGCTAAAAGAAACAAACAAACAAACAAAAAACAAAACCAAACCCAAAACAACAAGGAAAATGAAATGGCTCCACTAGCAAAGGAGAGTTTACAGCTTCTTTCTTAACACCCTCAGCTGAATGAAAGACCCCACCAACAGTGTAAAAAAAAAAAGTATGAAGCATTTAAAATAGCCATTTTTACTAGCTGAAATTAATATTCTTTACATAGCAATTTATATTTCACACATCCCTTCCTGCATCACAGCAATATCATCTATCACTTGAATTTTCTGTGCATATCATTTAAAATATGAAGAGCAGAATTTCTTCCTTTTTATGCACCCAGGAAGACAGTTGCCCTCTTACAGAGGTGTACAAGAGGAGCACGTATCTGCACACAAACCAGTGTCTTACAAGAGCAGTCTGTCTCTGCTGCTCCTCTGAGACTGTGGAAGCTTTCAGCTCTTTGTCCCTGAACAGGTACTGTTAGGAATAGCCCATGGATTCAAACCCCTGCAGAAATCACTCCATGCTGACTACATAGCTACAAAGAAAAAGATATGAGCCTTGCTGTGTTAGGAGGGGTGAAAAACAAGGCCTGCTTTTCTTTTTCTGCTTTCTGAGGTGGTAATTCTTGTTTTATCTTGTAATCTCCAAGAGGAAATACTAGCACACTCTTACCTTAAAGACAAAATTAAACACTTTGTTATTTGTTTATTTAAAATAGTAATAATAAATTATTTACAACAACAAAAAAAGAAGGCAAGTCTTACTCTGCTTTCGGTCTGTATTCAAAATGACATCAGCTGAAGCCAGGACTAAAACTATGTTTTAATGCTTTGGGTATTTTTCTTCAAGTTAATCTGTTAGAACTCATTCTGTCAGAAAGGATGGAATTCCTTCTTTATCTACCACTATAACACAAATTTCTTAGAGGTGTTCATATTTTCTTAAAATATGTTGTTTTGATAAAACAGACAATTGGAAAAAATGATTAATTTTCAGAAGAATTTCATAGTGTGTATATTTGCACATACTAGTGATCATTAGAGAAAGGAAAGAATGCAAAAAATAATTTCATACAGATTCTAAACTTCAGTGATAACAGTAAAAAATATTTTTTTTTCAATAAAATGTCTTAAAAATGAGATTTCATTTTTTAACCCACCCTATTGAGAAATGACATTCATACCAGAGCACCTCCATCTTCTAAAGGAAGATCAGAATTTCAGTAGTCCTGGTCACTTCTCTAAGGAAAAGTAAACCAAATTCTTTCAATATTTTCAAATGCAACAATTAGTTGAATCTTGTTGTTTCACTAATGAGGAAATTTGCACAAGTGACAGCATCATAAGCCTGAGAACATCAGCTTCCTTCATTTATGTGCTATACTCTAAGTGCTGCAGTAAAGTTATGCAGTCTCTTTACTTGTAGATATTCCTCTGATGACCTGTCAGTGGTCTCAGACCATTACTGTAGGAAAACGTGCATTCTGTTAATACTTCCCTTTATCAGCTTCTTCAAAACAAATATTTGATCATTGGCACAACTCAGACACTCAAAAACTTACAACCTTCTCCTTATATATTTAATACTTTCACTTTAAAAAGAAATTATGTTCTAGCCTCCTATGGCCTTATGATAGACCTCATCATTAGCAAAAGCTATTTAATACTATGCAAAACCAAAGTATTAATATTTAAAATCATGGCTTGTTATTAGTCTAATAAATCCAGCCTTCCATCTTCAGGGCTCAACATTGATCTTCCCCAAATGTTTCTTCCTGATAAACTATAAGTTCTCTAGCTGAAGAAGGTGTTTTAAGGTCACATTATAAAGCAACATGGACACAAATTACTGATGATTTTCACAGTACTGTGCTTTCCTTTGATGATTAATACCATGCAAGAAATTGCCATACAGGACTTTTTTTTTTTTAACTGTCACTCTTATGCTATTTATTTCTTCCTCCATTTTTTTTTTTTCATAGTAGCGCATGCTGAATACTACATTATCAGGATGGCTTGGGACATTAACCTCACCACAGACTCAGGACATAACCTTAAACCTTTCTCTTAACATGAAATGCTCGAAGGAGTATGCATATGGTTTTGAAGCATTATCTGCTTGTTTCATGTGTTCCAATGTTTCCTATTACTAAGAAATGTGAGCTTTTTATTAGAAGCCTAGCTTTCTGAAGAGCAAGTAGTAGCATATTTGGTATAGAAAAGCTTTCTTTTAGACTTTTTGCATCAGATAGGAACCAGTACTAGAATAAGACAGCGCTGAACAGATATCACCTCCTCTTAAGTCATCAGATGATCCTGCTCTTTTAAATAAAGGAAGAGGGCTAGCTCTCGTGACAACCTGGTACCTCTGTGCCAGGGTCTGCTCATGTCATAGCCAAATAGCATTGGAAGACTACATCTCTATTGTCGAAAAACACCTGGCCTGGACTGTTCTAAGCCTTTGGCTTGCCCCTGTGCAGTTTGTTGTTATAGACCCGGCCAAAGAGAGATGTCACTGTACTGAATAGTGTCCCAAGCCATGTCAGCATCTACTGCAGTCCACCCTGCCCAGAAACCTGCATCTTGTCCCAGACATGAGATAGGGGACAGGGGGCATCTGTTGTTGCTACCTCTTAAAGTCATATTTTGGAGGAAATTGTCTCTTCTGAGGTTTTTGTGGAAAACAACTGCTTGGATCAAGAGCTGACATCTGCACACCTGTGAGACCCTCTCTAGCAGCCTCAACAGAGGGAGAAGGCAGGCTCCCACACCCATTATTATTAAGTGTTGACACCCACGGCTTTTCACAGGGTGACAGGGTGTCAGGGTTTCGAAGGGACATTGGAGATCTTTGAGTCCAGAGCAGGACCATACAATCTAGCAAAGGTCACAAAGGAATGCATCCAGGAGGGTTTTGAAAATCTCAAAAATTTCACTTTGACTTTTCTAAATGGACTTGTCAGTTGTGGCTAAAACTAGTGAAGGTCTGGGTTGTCTGCATTTTGAAGACAGCTGTGGAGTAAGAGAGAGGTAAGCAGTAGCTCTGCTTACCCACAAGCCTGAGCCTCAGTCACTGAAGATGCTTGTATAGTTTCAGGTCAGAGCAGCCCCACTGCATCTCCTTAAAACCATCTAGTTAGAAGTTAAAGGGATTTGAAGGGCTGAATGTTTTCACTCAGCCCTAACTCTGCCTCCAAAATCAGGAAATCAGACCCAATCTCCACTATTCTGGCTGAGGCACACTTTGGGCATGGGTCCCAGTTAAGGGGAATTCCACCAAGCCCAAGGGATCTTGATTGACACCGAGCCTTGTGTCTAAATAGCTCAGTTACATAGCAACAANATATATTATATATATGTTTGTTTTTTATTTTGTGTGTTCCCCCAGGAGAAGCCCAAAAGAGAAACAGAGATGGCCAAATTGACAGAGTCAATGAGTGAGTACAAATAGGAAGTTCAACCACTTTCTTTTTCCATCTGTCCCTCTCCCTTACATAAAGCCACAAAATCAGAAAACGGTGCTTGCATTCAGGGATCTCATTCAGCTCTGTCTTCACTCCTAACCATCACAAATCATTCCACTCCAAAAAAAAAAAAAAAAAAAAAAAGAGAAAGAAAACCCCAC
>VWZY01011437.1:449681-500798 GCA_013399075.1 Chloroceryle aenea | reverse complement strand
GAAGACTACATCTCTATTGTCGAAAAACACCTGGCCTGGACTGTTCTAAGCCTTTGGCTTGCCCCTGTGCAGTTTGTTGTTATAGACCCGGCCAAAGAGAGATGTCACTGTACTGAATAGTGTCCCAAGCCATGTCAGCATCTACTGCAGTCCACCCTGCCCAGAAACCTGCATCTTGTCCCAGACATGAGATAGGGGACAGGGGGCATCTGTTGTTGCTACCTCTTAAAGTCATATTTTGGAGGAAATTGTCTCTTCTGAGGTTTTTGTGGAAAACAACTGCTTGGATCAAGAGCTGACATCTGCACACCTGTGAGACCCTCTCTAGCAGCCTCAACAGAGGGAGAAGGCAGGCTCCCACACCCATTATTATTAAGTGTTGACACCCACGGCTTTTCACAGGGTGACAGGGTGTCAGGGTTTCGAAGGGACATTGGAGATCTTTGAGTCCAGAGCAGGACCATACAATCTAGCAAAGGTCACAAAGGAATGCATCCAGGAGGGTTTTGAAAATCTCAAAAATTTCACTTTGACTTTTCTAAATGGACTTGTCAGTTGTGGCTAAAACTAGTGAAGGTCTGGGTTGTCTGCATTTTGAAGACAGCTGTGGAGTAAGAGAGAGGTAAGCAGTAGCTCTGCTTACCCACAAGCCTGAGCCTCAGTCACTGAAGATGCTTGTATAGTTTCAGGTCAGAGCAGCCCCACTGCATCTCCTTAAAACCATCTAGTTAGAAGTTAAAGGGATTTGAAGGGCTGAATGTTTTCATTCAGCCCTAACTCTGCCTCCAAAATCAGGAAATCAGACCCAATCTCCACTATTCTGGCTGAGGCACACTTTGGGCATGGGTCCCAGTTAAGGGGAATTCCACCAAGCCCAAGGGATCTTGATTGACACCGAGCCTTGTGTCTAAATAGCTCAGTTACATAGCAACAAGTGTCTGATATAGGAAAATAAAATTAGATTAAAAAATGGATGTGAAAAACAAGTGACAAAACCAAGCAGGTATGATTTGGAGTCCTTCAAGCATCAAAGAAATAAATGAAGTAGTACCTTCCTCTTAGTGCCAGATCCAGTACCATACCACTTGGTTCATCTTCTGTAAGAAAATTATTTATTTCTAAATAAGTGCTTTCTTCAGAATATTCATTCTGTGGGATGGTCATTTTCATATCTTTTGTCAGGAAGTCCTAACACAGTTGCAAATTTTAGTGCAGAGTGAAAATCAGGAGGATTTTATCCTCCATTAACACTTCATTTACCTTCACTTACTCCAGCTAGATACAAACACAGAAATAAACACAAGTTTCACACTTCATAGATGTCACAAACCAGAGACTAAAAGAAAAAAGCCCCTGGATGTGCAGGTTATTTAGGAGTAAAGTTGAATGCCTGAATAAAATAGAAATATATAAATGATTAATGTCTTTCCCTCACATTGCCACTTGCACTCAAGTGTATTTATATTTAGANAAAAAGGGAAAGGAAACCCCGAAACAAGGATTGTTATTTTCTTCATGCATTATTTCAGTCACTTGTATTTGGACCTATATCCAGCAAAGAAACTACTATGTGTTTGACTTCATGAGCCTGAGTTTTCCTTGAAATAGAAGGTCATTACTTGTGGATTTAATGAGTGCCTAATTTACTTGGTTCAGGTTAGAGTATACATTCCTTCACCAGCTTACAAAGGGTCATACAATCAACAAGAGGTAGTTTGTACTTCTAAAGTAATATGGGATCTAGATACTTGACTAGTGCCTATAAAGACTTGTAGCTGAGAGACTCAGACTGGATAACCTATTTCTGGACAAAATCTGGAGAAGATTTAGGATGAAATCCCGGTAAACCACTGTCTCTTTCCCAAAATTTATCTAACTTCACAGCCTGTGCAAGCTTAAATAAACTGACTTTAAAAGGGAGAAATCTACAACTACCTAAAAGGGTGTTGTAGTGAGGCTGGTGTTGGTAGGAAGAAGTGCTTCTCCATGGTGGAGAAAAGCCTATCTGGTAATAATGGAAGTGTCAACATTACAGTTTAGCAAAGCCCTAAAGGTCAATACCAGACCCTAGAGAATCTCTGGTATAAGGAATGGTACTTTTGCTACATTAATCTCTGTGGATGTACAATGACATTCTTAGAAACATCCTGCAACCCCATCATTTCGCTGGCATTACTGGATGCTGGATAGTTGTATAATTATG
Source organism: Chloroceryle aenea (assembly GCA_013399075.1). Lineage (NCBI taxonomy): Eukaryota > Metazoa > Chordata > Aves > Coraciiformes > Cerylidae > Chloroceryle > Chloroceryle aenea. The sequence continues at coordinate 498,595 of VWZY01011437.1, read as the reverse complement.
TCTTGACGGATAAGTGTGAGATGGATCAAACAAAGGAAGAACCTGTTATCAAAGGTGGAAACAGTAGTATCTGCCCTATGCATTAGGTACTTGATGGGCTTTCCATAATCTTTCTGAAACAAGGTGAAGGAATCTCACTAAAAAACATTAGGGAAAAGCAAACAGACTCTCTGAATGGTCTGAAGAGTCAGAGAAACAGCCTCTGTAAAACATCATAACTGATCAGGAACAGGAGTTCAAAAATGCATTTCTTTTAGGATTTGTGTTTGTCCTGTGAATTACTTCATTTAGCTTCTCTAAGATAGCTAGCTTCTTTAAAGGATGTACTGCTCCTTTGTATGGACTTGTTCATACATCATGCAATGCTTTTAGGAACATTTCAGATGATTTAATGACATTTAAAAACATTTCTAATAAACTACATGGCAAGCTGGAAAGAAAATTCTTAGTGAATGTACCACAGTGCTCATTTTAAAGCTAGTGCAGATTAAAAGGATATAAATGGAATGGGGAAGCAACAAGCTGGCATAGGGCAAGCCTCTAGTTTGTACTGCAGGGCCTTTTTCTTGGAACTGAGAAAATAAAGGAAGGCCTTTGAGGCCTTAGAGGGTTTCAAAGGCTTCAAGAAATGGTTTGATCATGGCACCAATATAACAAAATTATTACTTACCTTTCAGTTTCACCCAAGAGCTGTACTTCTTGTCTCTTTCCTCCATTCACATCTTTGCACAATTGCAGAAAAAATCAGCCACTTACCTGCCGCTGCTTTGTCTTTGTCTCTAGCAAAATGTTCTGATGAAGTTGCCAAACACTGCTCTCTGCCCCTCTTCTTCAGAAAGATTCTCTGGATGTTTTCACAGTAAGAAAATCCCTGTACCTGAGATTCACACCCTATTGCATGCTAAGAGGTACACAGAGAACACAACACTGATGCAGTAATTGTTCCAAGTCTGTCATCTTTGCCAGCAGGGATAACAGGCTGTATTTTTGTTACATTTTGTATTTCCATTCTCAGAGGATCTGTTGCATTGTAGAAAAGATTGGTAAGGGAAAACATGCTTTAATAATTTCTGTCCTATTTCAATAGGACAGAAATTATGATAGAAGGATATGAGGTATCATGACAGAGCCCTGTACTCGTGCATGTTGAGAGAACTGTCTGCTTTGAAAGTTTAAAAAAAAAAGAAAAAAAAAGTCAGCAGCAAAATAATTTTAATACAACAGTTACAGTGCAAACTAGAAAGAAATGTTATGCTAAATTTTTTTGATAGTCCCTTAGAGCTGATATGGAAGCAGAAATGCACACCAAATAAGACCACTCTTTGCCCTAAGTTATTATTTTATAACGCTTGCACAGAATTAATAGAAAGCTGCCATAATTGAATTGAGCCCCAGGGAACTGTCCAAGAATTGCTTTATAACGCCTTAAAATCAATATGCCTTTTGAAATTTCTTTATAGCCTATAGTTGGGCAATTTACCTCATATAATTTCAGAATACTTAAAAGCTGAGCATATAAATTAAACTAGAAAACAAATTATTTTCTCTACTGTTATTGTTTTCTTCTGGGCCCGCTGTTCTCAATTCCCATGCACTGGTGGTCATTTTTAACCCAAATGATGCCATCATCTTGCCTGTGCATAAGTAAAGCAGAGCAAGCAAATACTAAGCAGTACAGGAAGGTATCGGAAGTTCAGCCTGATGTATTTGGCCAATGGGAAAAATCAGATATTGTGAGGAACATCCTGTACAGAAGTATTCAGTAATGGAAATCATTGAATGGTTTGGGTTGGAAAGAACCTTTAAAGGTCACCTGGTCTTACCTTCCTGCAGTGAGCAGGCAATCCTTGGAATTATCACCATTTTGAATACATTGGGGAATGAGAATTATTACAAGACACTTAGTGAGTAGCCAAATATGGTGATGCCTTGACAGCACTTTACTAAAGTCCTTTTAGGGTCCAGTGTTATGACATTGAAAGGAATTTCCTTTATACTTCCATCAGTTTCTTCTGCTATCCAACTAGTCAAGGTGTACAGCACATTTCTGAGTTTCCCTGGGTGAAAGCAAGTTGTCTACATCACAACCCCTAACTGGTATCTGTGGGATATCTACCTTATGTCAGGGGCTAGCTGGATGTTTCTTTTGCAACATGACGGCTTGCCAGCTTGGGTAGCACCTGCAAAGCTCTCCTAGGGTTCCTGGTATTTCTAAAAGTCCTTCAGAGATATGTTCTTTGCCCAAGACCAAATAAAAATATGACCGTGTCCCTTCTCTTTCATCCAGACTGAGCTCTGAGGTCTCCAGGTCACTGGTGTATGGATGAATTTGTACAAACTTTTTTCCCTAAGGTAATGAGGAAGTGCAAGGTCTCAGCTCCAAATTATGCAGAAGCATGGATCTAGTGTGCCATAGGATGACTGCAGTGTAATCAATGTGTGACATGAGCAGCGTGAACTTGCTACAGGCTGGAATTAAAAATGACTATGGTTGGCTGCCTTAAAGCATTTAAACAGAGAATTGACATCCAATTAAGATGTTCTCTGGCAGTAGGGGCACATCAGTAAACAGGCATGTTTGTTCTGCTACCCAGTTAACCCACATGATACACCTGAATGAGGACAGCCAGAGGCAGAAGAGTTGGTTTAAAATAACGATCTTCCTTCATTTGTCACAAAATAGTGTACTCCAAATGTCTGTAAATTTACTTCCAAATACAGGGGCATAATGAATACTAAGACCTTAGATGACTCCAGATAAAACTTTTTGAATAATGGATACCATGAATTTTACTCAGGGTGGGTAAAAAAAAAATCAAGCTAACCCGAAGGAATTTCAGGAGCAGACAAACCTCAGGAGAGAGCTGTTTTGTGATGGTGTGTTTTTCCCTAAAGCTTTCTTCTTCTTGTCTCCAGTGTCTGAATCTGAAGTGTCCCTATTGCGCTCTCAAACTTGCAGAGAGGGTTTATAAAGAGAAAAATATTTCTGCTTTGAGTTACTTTATAGTCACAGCACTTTCAGATTTATATGTGCCACTGTAGTCTGGATTTTTTTAGAAGTTTTAATTATTTTGAATTATTGTTTTATGACATGCAAGAAAAGCATATGGTACATAACAGTAAATACATACTCATTATACTCTCTCTTGCTATTGGACATTATGACCTTTCAACTTCAACTCTTTTTTCCCAGTACACCTTTTAGCTTTATCTTTTGTTCAAAAACCTAACATTTTTACTAACACATCACAAGTTTGTGGTGCATGCAGAAATGCTATCTTGTGTGAACACACCAGTTGTTCGTACACAGAATCAGGGCTTTGAAGAACTGATTCTGAAGTCTGGGTTTCCATCTTATCAGTCTATAATACTGACTGTTTAGTCTCAGAATACATTTCTAAGTACAGTTATCCAGTTCAACATTATCCAGTAATATCAAGTGCCATCAGTTTGTTAGAGCAGCTTATTACAATGCAAAATTCAAGTGTAAATCTCAGAAGCATTCAGAATACTCACTGAAGAAAGACGTTTGCCCAAGTTTGAGGAAGTCAAAGTAATCTTTTTTCAATACAGCCAGTTATCTTTTTACAGTTTGCCTTTTTATGACCACATGCTGAGTAGAATAGGAAGGATAGTTTTCCTACAATATGTATTTTCATCATCTCTTACTTTAAAAAAAAAAAAAAAGGCAAAAAGAACAACAACAAAAAGACCAAACCAAACCAAACAACGACAACAAAAAACCCCTGTTCTCTTGTGATAGTTATTTCTGCAGAAGTAGTTTTGTAGAAATAGTAAGCCATAAAGATAAATGTTTTATTAAATGGAACATCTAATTATTGTTGATTCAATACTGTATATATAGGCTAATAAAATTTATTTCAAAATGAACTCCTTAAATCTTTGGTGAAATTTATAATTACAAGTAACCAAATTGTGTATTATTTAATTATTTATAATAACATTGGTTTGTTCTTATTTCAGCAGAAATTAGCTAATGCATATAATGAAGATAACAGAAAGCAGAATACTATTATCATTAAATGAAAATACAGTTTATACTTCATGGTAAAGGTCAAGATCTGAGAGGAGAATGAGATTCTAAACAACGAGTTCATTATACACACAAGCAAGAAGTTCTATTTTTTCAGTGATGCACTATCAGGGGCTTAGAAGAACTGTGAACTTGTATGTGCAATAAGAAGCAAAAGAAAGTTGTCTTAATCAGGAAGCTGATTAACAGTATTTCCAGTTCTCAGTATACAACAATATTAAGGATTTTTGCTTTGCATTCCCTGAGCTTTTAAGGGTTTTGTCTTTAATTTCCTTCTACAAGTGTGAGGTACGGAAATATTTTCTTTCCTAAATGAAAACTCAAACTCTCATAAAGTCATATGATTCTAGAAGCTTAGATTTTTCAAAAACATATTAAATTTTGATAGCAGGGCTAATGTTACTCTGCTAATCTAAAATCTTTGTGAAAATTAATTCAAAATACAGAGGATGAGATAACCAAGAACTGAATTATGAATGAAGTAATAACATCTGATTTTCTAGTTAGGAACAGTGATTACATATAGGCTTCATCATACTGCCTCTTATTGAAACACAGCATTTTCTATTACTTACACCTTTAACATCTATTCTATTAGGGTTGTCATTGTCCATGGTAGATGTGTGTTTCAATACTTCCCTTACTTTTATTAGCTCAGGACCACCCATTTCTAAAAGAGGCTACAGTCAGTCTGACACTCTTTCAGATCTCTCAGTGCCTTTCTTTTGCATTGCCACGGTCCATGGTACAGCAAAGCTAAGTTTTTCAGTCATATGCTTCCCAGAGCACTTATCTTATATACTAAAGCTAAGTGGTCTAGACACAAAGCTATTAGGTAAAAAAATCTTCACAACTTCCCACAGCACTGCTTTCTACAGCACCCAATCTGCAGTCATACTGTAATATCTTCTGATCAGCAGTAGGGAAAAACTGTGAATCTCTATGAGATTTGTTATGATATACATTGAGGTATAAGACAGTCTTCAGAGAGTAATTACACACCCGGTGTTTCTGAGCATGACCAAAATTAGTTTAAGCATGTGCAGAAATTTAATATTGAAAGCAGAAGTCACTTCAGATTTTAAGTACCAGTCTTTAGACCTCAGTATGGGATTTAGTTGCAAAACTGTCACTGAGGTGGATAAAGCCTTTTTTTCAGACAACATGTTCTCATCATACCCTGAATAATATGGGTATGTTCACATCTGGGCCAGTTGGTAGTGCACCTTTAACTGTCTTTTTCCAGCTATTCGGGACTTGTTTGACAATTTTAATGTTCTTTTAATGCAGAGATTTTTCTGTTTTTATTTAACATGCACTTAAATCTTCCAAAGGTGCAATGGACTTCAGTTAGAGAAGTAAGCAGTGTACATTGCTGAAACAAAAGCCCACAATGTATATGCAAAGAGACAAAAACTAATATTCACTAAGGATAAAGATGTCATTAAAAATGTTTAATCAATTGTCTTCACATAGAACAGCTGAGTTGAACTAAATGGTGAAAAACAGGATCGATGTTTCTGAAAGCTGTAAAAAACTGTCTGACCTGAATCAGGCTTATTGAGCTACCAAGCAGATAAGAGACTATAACGGATTTTAGTTCTAGGAAATGAGCATAACATGATGAACAGCAAAGAATGCTGGTCACCAGTTAAGAGAAAAATAATCCAAAACAAAGATATCTGAGATGTACAAGAACAGATGTTAAATGGTTGTAGCATAAATGTATTGGATTTTGAAACCCCTAGACTTTGAAAATGAGTTGCAAAGGCATCCAGAATCAATGAATGGAAAATATTATAGAACATGGTAGGATAAACTATTTGATGTGAAAGAGAACTAGCCCACTTCATTGGAAAAAGGCCCAGTTGCATTATTCATCATAAACAATGAGAGAAAGGTCTTATCATGGTATTATTGACAGATATATTTAAAAGCCTTATAATCAGGTATTAAATTAATCTCTAAAGCTAGACTCTATTCTCCCTGTATTTTTCACCTGCCTCCATTGCTCTTCAAACATTTGACAGGGGATAACAGGAACCTTATTAACCCTATTACAGGCAAAATAATGCCTACAAGTTGAACTCTCTTTTATGCACAGAACACATTAGTTCTAAGTGTATTATTTCTGAAACCATCAGGTTCTTCTAAATGTATTTACCACTATTCCCTTCTCCATAAAATATCTTGAACTACCTGGAGAAGAAAACAAAAAAGACTCCAGCGAGAGTCATTGCCAAGAGTAAGAGAGCTGTTGAAATATAAACCAACAAGAATGAAGAGACCTGTAAGATCTGTCGTCCTTTGAGTCAGTGCAGCACTGTTTTCAGACACAGGGATAGCAGTGACTGTGCAGTGGGTCTGTTCTTCACCCAGCATCAGCCCATCCCAGACTTCAGCATTTCTCCTTTCACTCTCAGCCCAGGCATGTTGAGCAGGCATATCTCTTTGCTGGAAAGGGAGGATACAGTTGTGTGCACCTGCTGATCCTCATTGTTAGTGCTGTGCACTGCACGAAATTCTGCCATGTAATAAAAGATTGCTCATTATTATCATCCCTCCTGTAAAGTGTTCCTCTGTCTCCCCTCTTCAAATATTTTGCTATCTTCCAGAATCTCTCTCTAATCACCTCATAATCAAACTGATGGATAAGTTCTAATAGTCCACCTCAGCATTCAGAGCTTCCAGTCCTAGTTGTTCTTAGCTGAACTCCCTCCACTTTGTCATCAACATACTTCATAAGCACATTTTTTAATCCACATACCTGTAAGAAAAATCATGAAAAACAGAAAGGTTGGTGCAAAAGAAGAACACTGGTAGCAGCAAAAGCAGGCAAGCAGCTCTTACATAATTGATAATTAAAAAGGAATGCTGAAGAAATGTGGTGTTTTGTACATTCTCAACACAAAAGTAGCAGCAGCAAGGATACTTGGAGAAAACTAGCACTTGCATTGGTGTATGCCCTTTCATTTGGAAGTCTTTCACTGGATGTTGCAGTTGGAGCCCAAATTTGACTTTCTGTTTTTATTTTGGCTTAATGACTTACATCTTCACAAAAAAACAAAACAAAACAAAACAAACTAACAAAAACCACACACGAACAAACAAACAGAAAAGGCAAGCTGCTACATCTGACCATTGTTGAGCTATGTGAAATCATCAAAATCAACATTTATCCAAAATAAAATCCTGTGTTTCCTCAGGACAGGCAAAGGTAATTTCCCTGATGGAATAGTACCTTAGATGACTGCATTTCTTTTTACCCTTCCTGACAGCACTGCCTGATGGGGAGGGGAGATGGCAAGAGACATGAGAAAACCTTAATGCCATCACATCTGAGGAAATACTTTTCATGGAGCATGCAGCCTATGAAGCACTTTGCCACAAAGTACTACAGAATAGATAAGGAGTTTAAAGAATCCTTGCAGAGATGGGCTGTCAGGCTACAAATGTGCAGTTTAGTAATTCAGATGTTAAAATACAAGAAATTAGAAGGAGACAATCTAGTAGGAGGAAGCCTAGAAGTCATCATCCGCTAACCAGTAAAGACTCGGCAAAAGGTTTTTCTGTGGATGGTTCCACCAAAGAACACATCAGTCTGCATGAGAGATTGTTTTTTATCACCTGTGAACACCATCTACTGCCATCACCACCACCAGCCCCACATTAGGAGTATCACTTAGCAGTTATAACTTTCCCTGTCTTCCTATAGTTTTAAGGCCAAGGACCCTTTTAATCCAGTGTCAGTGCAGGCCACCCATGTCTACCTGAGCAGTAGTAAGAGCTCTAAGCATGTCCACAAAACTATTCCAGTATGGTCCCAAGACAATGATCCTAACAAATTCCCAAAGGCAAGGTAGCATCTCACAAAGAGCCACTTCTGACACTTCTGAAGAGTCACTGGCCACGTAAGAAGGGGTTTCACTGAGCCCTGTCCTTCCCCCCACCTGGATTCTTTTTCACAAAACTAGCATGGGGACTGAGAGTGCTGTGGCCAAAGAAACTGGAGACAAAATCCACAATATATTTGGCTTGTATAAGCACATTCTTTCTGTCTCATCTCCATTAAGTCAGTCACATTGTAGTGTTACGTGAGTTGGCTTAGTCCTTGGGTGAAATTTAATTGGTTGTTTTATCTAGGAGGGCAGATCGGATGCTCCTGTCTGATTCCAAATTTGTATCCGTGTGTCTTCACGCATCTCAAACTTTATGCATGGAACAATATCGGGAGTTGTTCTGCTACAACTGATTTTGAATGACTGATACAGAGATTATGCTTCCAAATCATGACACTTTAAATTACCATTTTCGTTCATTCACAAGAACTAAATTCACAGAATGATTGTCATCATCTGACATATTTATCATTGTCAAGCTGAGCCTACTATCTCTACATCACAGGTTTCCTCTGTTACTCCCAGGAACTTACACAATGGAGTCACATCACGTGTCATGAAGCGTTTGCTACAACCTAGCTTCAAATCAAAAGGATAACAAATAGCATGATTACTTGTCCTTAAAAGTGGCACATTTCTGTTGAGTTTAGAAAACCTATACTTTCACTTGACAGACACGGGAAACAGTTTAAATATCTTGGGTTTACTCTGTTTTCTAGTATTATTTGAATAGTTTTTATAATGATAGGCAAAAACTAACTTCCTCTGAAAGCTACTGAAACATAGGATGGTGTACTAGCACACTTTTTCCCTTTTTTTTTTTTTTTAATAGAGAAGGAAAGAAGTGTGTACAGACCTCCTTCTAAGTAAGTTTGTTTCCTATGGCATATTGCTCTTGCATACGGCTGAGAGTCTTTTTGGTGATATTATTATTTAGGAAAGTATTACTATTTAAGGCACAAGTAACTTATGCTGTTGTACTAATTTGTGGATGAATGCTGCATATTTTTAGTATCCATTCAATCTTATGTGCTGGGCTGTAATGTTTAAAAATGAATTCATGAAAAGCATGATACAAAACCCATTACAGTGAACAGAAAAGTACCAATTGTTTTTCTGCTTCACTAATTTTATAAACTCATGTTGCTAACACAAAAAGGAAGGAGGGAGACTCATGAACTCATTTAAATGATCCCTTTATGTCAGTAACTTTGAATGGGTAAACTCCTGCATTAAGGGTATAACCTCACTGGTTGCTAGTCAGGTAGAACAGCCTGCACAGTGGAAAAACCATCAGTGTCAAATATCATTCTGTTGACACGTATTGAGCATATGATAGGTTTTTAAAAGCTGGTATTGTCTCAGTTCATTCTGTGTCTCTCCTACAAGACATTCTTATCTGGGTTTCACCACACAATTTACTGATGTTTACAGAACTCCTAAAGGCTCTCTATGGCCACTTGAACAGCTTGAATGGATAAGTCCAAATGGCAAACCTCCTGGACGTGGGAAGCCTGACTTGAAGCCCTGGAGAAATATTGTTGGTGTGAAGAATTAACAATGCAATTTAGGCTTCTTTCCATGCAAGTGATTTAGCAGAGTTAGTGTGTCACACCGTATACACATGGGCCATTTCTAGTAGGTGTCAGTTCCTTCCCTGACTACCTGAGGGCTGACTCCCTCTGCCACCCTAGCAAAGTTCAGTTCTTCAGGAAATATTTCACTCCTGCATTCTCCTATTTTGGACACTCCAACAATAATCAAACCTTCCTCCCTCATAGAATCATAGAATCATAGAATAGGCTGGGTTGGAAGGGACCTCAGAGATCATCGAGTCCAACCCTTGATCAATTACCGCCACAGTCACTAGACCATGGCACTGAGTGCCATATCAAGTCTCTTTTTAAATGTCTCCAGAGACGAAGAGTCCACCACCTCCCCAGGCAGCTCGTTCCAATGTCTGATCACCCTTTCTGTGAAAAATTTCTTTCTAATATCCAGTCTGAACTTCCCCCGGCACAATTTAAGACCATGCCCTCTTGTCTTACTGAGAGTTGCCTGGGAAAAGAGACCAACCCCCGCCTGGCTCCATCCTCCTTTCAGGTAGTTGTAGAGGGCAATGAGGTCTCCCCTGAGCCTCCTCTTCTCCAGGCTGAACAGCCCCAGCTCCCTCAGCCTCTCCTCATAGGATCTGTGCTCGAGTCCCTTCACCAGCTTGGTTGCCCTCCTCTGGACCTGTTCGAGGACCTCAATATCCTTCTTGAACTGAGGAGCCCAGAACTGAACACAGTACTCGAGGTGTGGCCTTACCAGGGCTGAGTATAGGGGCAGAATCACCTCCTTGGACCTGCTGGTGACGCTGTTTCTGATACAGGCCAGGATACCATTGGCCTTCTTGGCCACCTGGGCACACTGCTGGCTCATGTTCAGCTTCCTGTCTATCCAGACTCCCAGGTCCCTTTCTGCCTGGCTGCTCTCCAACCACTCTGTCCCCAGTCTGTAGCGCTGCATGGGGTTGCTGTGGCCAAAGTGCATGACCCGGCACTTGGCCTTGTTGAAGCTCATCCCATTGGAGTCAGCCCATCTCTCCAGTCTGTCCAGGTCTCTCTGCAGAATCCTCCTGCCCTCCAGCTGATCAACACTTCTTCCCAGCTTGGTGTCATCAGCAAACTTGCTGATGATGGACTCAATCCCCGCATCCAAGTCATCGATGAAGATATTGAACAGGACTGGGCCCAGCACTGATCCCTGGGGGACACCGCTGGTGACCGGTCGCCAACTGGACACAGCCCCATTCAGCACCACTCTCTGGGCCCGGCCCTCCAGCCAATTCTAAACCCAGTGCAGAGTACGCTTGTCCAAGCTGTGGGCAGCCAGCTTTCTCAGGAGGATGCTGTGGTGCTCCCCTCCAAATCCTTGACAAAAGATCTTGCAGATCTACATCTTGCCACTCAACAGCAAAAGGCCTGGAAATGCTTCTTAAATGCTGTTGAAACTGGTCAGTGGATTAATTATTTTTTTAAAGTTTCTACACTGAGTGATAAACAGACTTCATAATAGTATATGACTTAGAAAACTAGGGTAAAAATCCAAGGCCTGTCATTAAACTTGATAAAAGCCTTACCAGTATTCCTTGCAAGCATTGTTGGTTTAAATGCAGTTATCCTTTTTTCACAGCATTAAACCATCATAGTAAAAAAAAATTAATAATTTAATAATAAGAGGAGTCAAAAAAGCAGCCAAATTATACAAAATTTATAATGTATAAGGAAAATGAGTGCTGAGAATGTGTATTTTTAACTTCAGCAGTGCTGTTTGATGATGGGTTTTAATTTTAAGAAACACTTTTTCAAACTTCCTTTGGAACAGATGAGAGGAATACCACTGTGGCAAGACCTTTTTTTTTTTTTTTTTTTAAAAAAAAAGAAATAAAAAGAAAATACACTGAGAAAAGAGCTGGGGGAATCTCATCTTTATCAAGAGATTATAATTTCAAATTAAGTCTGCATTGTGTGTTACTATAGAAACTCCCATTTTGTGGCATGTTTGTGTGGAAAAAGTCAAAAGTTGCATTTTAATGAAGGCAGATCACACATTAGCTTTCTCAGTAAAGCAAAATAAAAAAGAACTTTCTATCAGAAATTGAATAATTACCAAAAATAAGGTGAGCTAATTAAGGTCATGGGAAAGGGATATTAAATCCTGAAGTGACAATATGTCATGTTCGTTTTTCAACACTAGTCTCCGCCTTACAGATTATGTATTAGATACTGCAGGAGTCTGATGGATTGAGAGGCTTGTTGCCATGGCAATATTTGCTGCTTTGCTGGTATTCCCTACAGAAAGTAAAGATTTTTTTTTTTTTACTCAGTTATACAAATTGGCTATATATAGCAAGATATGTTGGAGAACTGAAACAGCAGAATCTGGTGGGGGGAGGTTTGGGGGAAGAACTGACATTTATAAGTCTTAGGGAATGACAATAGACCACATATCTGTGAGGAACGAAGGGGGCCGCTGAAAGAAGGAAAGAGAAAGAGAGAAGGTTAGAGAGAGAGGGAGAGGGAGAAGAAGAGAGGGCAGGAGAGGTGCTTGTATCATACATAGTATCATATCATAGTATGTCTTGGTTTTAGGGGCAGGGAGGCCAGTAAAGGAGAACAGGTTGAACTGCCTAAGAGAAAGCTACATCTGCTGTAAGTTTACTATGCTTGAGGTGTTTTATAGCTTCAAGGAGAACTAAGAGGTAAAAACCTCTAAAAAGAAAGAAAAAAACCAGAATTGCTTACCACCGAAATTGTCAGTGTAAATCACAATTTGAACTCCAAATATAAGCCACCTTCTTCTGTTCTTTTTTTTTTTTCTCTGCTCACAGCATTTTTTAAAGCAAGGTGTTGATACCATTTCCATCCTCCTCTTGGCACAATGAAAGCAAATGTGCTTCAGTCAGATGCTAGGGAGTACTGTCTCTTATGTATAGTTCAGTCTGTTGCATGGAGGTGTGGGAAGAGTGTGACAATGTGCTTTCATTTTAATATTAGCCCATCTCAGCCAAGCATCTATGGATTTACTGCAGAGGAAAAATAAGACTGTTTTGTTTCTTCCTCTATTCCACTCATATCCTTTATATACACAGACGTCTGCCAAGTAATCTATAGTATTTGCCCTGAAGCTTAGAAAGACACAATTCCAATAAAACTGACCAGGAAGCTTTAGCTGTCATTGGTGATAATGCACTTGCCATACTCCTATCCACTCTTTCTTCCTCCTTTTCACGCCAGTCATCCATTACAGGTTTTAATTTTTAGAGCATAAGACCCAAACACTGAGCTGTACAAAAGACAATCCATGGCAAATCATTAATACGGCTCTTGCACCAGAGAGTTCACACTTACATGAAAGGAGAGTGCCACAAGGAATAGATATTTCAGTGGCCACAACTGACTGGAAATTTCACAACTATGGGACATCCTGAGTACCCTGCACTTTTAAAGGAAGCAGGATGAGTAGACAGAGAAGAACAGATCTGTAACCAGGATCCAATTTCTTGTGCTTCCTGAAAAGCATAAGAAGCTTCAAATTAATAATAGAAAAAGTGTTAGCAGAGAGACAGAAAAAAATGTGAAAACAATTGCAACACTGAACAGCAGATATAAGAGTATATGTGTGCAGAGGGGAGGAAGGGGAAATCTTGGCAGCAGCCTGCTGCCTGTGTTTCAGGCTATGTATGTTACACAATGTGTATTATAGCAGTTTTAGTGACGTGATTACATAGAAAAGACTTACAAGGTCATTATAAAACAAGTTTAACCAAGTAGTGAACAATTGAGGGAAAACCAGGGGAATTAAAGATGATACTGAAATAATGAAATGTTATGGAGATAGGAATAACAAAGCCTTCTGTTCACATCAATAACTAGAATTGGGAATGAAGACAAGAGAGGTTTTTTGTAAGGAAGGGTAAGAATAAGCAATCCTTTCTTAGACATATTTATATTCACCTGTCAGATAGACCTTAAGAAAATTAAACTAGAAATCAGAGAATTACTTATAGTTCAATACAGTGAGAAGTTGTGAGCTGAGTAAGAAAAAGTTGAAAATTTTAATATCAAATTTTCACCTGTACAATCTCATAAAATTCACATCTTTTGGAAAGTGTGGGTAATAGAAGACAAGTCCTCTCATAATTCACGGTTCAAAACCACCAGGCAGAGGGGTGGGGGACAATGAGCAGGGATCAGTATTAGAGGGACTATTGGGACAGAGGGGTAAAGCTAATAAGAGGGGGGCTAAGCGAGCAATGATGGCAGCAATAAAGGTAAGCTTTCAATCGTATCACTAGCAGATGTATATAAACCACACAGTTGTTGAATCAGAGATTGTTGAGGAAGGAGGAGTTGCCTTTGGGTAATTTCACAGAATCACAGAATGGTAGGGGTTAGAGGAGGCATCTGGAGATCATTGAGTCCAATCCCTCCTGACAGGGCAGGATCAGCTCAGGCAGGCCACAGAGGAATATATCCAGGTGGGTTTTGAAAGTCTGCAGAGAAGGAGACTCCACAACCTTCTCCAGCTTCTCCAGTCCTCCATCGCCCTTAAGAAGTTTTTCCTCACGTTGAGGTGGACCTTCCTGTGTTCCAGTTTGTGCCTGTTGCCCTTTGCCCTATCCCTGGGCACCACAGAAAAGAATATCTGAAAGAGTTTCAGTGTTGCCCAGTGATAGGACAAAGGGCAACAGGCACAGAACGCCCTCATCTTCTTGACAATCACCCATTGGATATTCATAAACATTGATAAGATCCCCTCTCAGTCTTCTCCAGGCTAAACATGTCAAGGTCTCTCAGCCTTTCCTCATAAGAGAGATACTTCTGTCTCTCTATCATCCTCATAGCTTTTTGTTGAAATCTCTCTTTAGTATTTTTCTGTCTCTCTTGAACCGGGGAGCCAAGAATTGGACACAATATACTCTGTATGTGACCTTACCAGGATAGAATAGAGGGGGAGAAGAACCTCAACTCGACCTGTTAGCCATAGTCATCTTTATGCACCCCAGGACACCTTTGGCTTCCTTGGCCATAAGGGCACATTGCTGTCCCATGGATAACTTACTGTCCACCAGGACGCCCAGATCTTTCTCCATGGAGCTGCTTTCCAGCAGGTCAACCCCTAACCTGTTTTGATACAGGGTTTTCCTCCCTAGGTGCAGTAATCTGCATTTGTCCTTGTTAAATTTTGGTTGCTTTGGGGTGTCTTGTTTTGTTTTGTTTCCTGAGGAAAAAAACTCAAGCTTTTTCTTTACCAATAACCCCCACAAAATAAACGAAAAAAAATGTAGCATGTCATGGAAGAAGGCATCGTGATAAAAACAGAAATGAATGAGAGTTTGTAAAAAAAAAAGACAAATATTAAAGAACTTCAAAAATGGCTGAAATTCAAGGAGAAAGAGCAAGGAACCGAAGAGTCAGAAAGAGAAGAGTACAAAAGCATAGAAGGGATAGATGAATTCTTTTAGTAAAACAAACTACAGAGGCTATTAGCAAATTGAGCAGGAGCACTTTCAGAGCAGTAACTCAAGTGAATGCTTTATAGGTGTGACAGAAGACAGACAATTAAGGTTGTCTGAGGTGGACTGTGTGCCTTTGGAAAACCTTAGCCACAGTGTGTCTCTTCATCACCAACATCTAGCATTTTAGAAGTATTGATTATCTAAGCATCATTATATTGCTGAGACTTATCACTGGGCACAAAACCATGTGTCCCACAAAACCATACTGCCCCCTTCCTGACATCTGGCTAAGAAGCCAATGGGATATTATGCTTAAATAAATGCTGTAGACCTATATATACAAGAAGTTTTATTTACTTAGGTAAAATCAGTGAGGATCTTAAGTATCCACACAGGGCTATAGATTACCTTGCCAAGATTTTCAATAAAAAATGTAAAAAAATTGACCAGAAGAAAGATCTGGATAGTACAAGTAGTATCAGGCATTCCCAAGGTGACAACAGAACAACAGATGTGGTGTTTCAGCTTTTGTCTCCCACCAGCAGTGGGGAAGCTATTAGAGAAGTGTCTGTTATTGATTCATGCTGCTTAGAATCCATTTATACTGGCTGGTTTGGGAGCCATTATAATTTACAGTCTGTCATGTAAATTGTTCTTGGCCTGTGAAATATTGATCTATTAGATAGACATGTCATGCATGCACACTAAACACATGGAGTCAAAATCCTTGGGGATTTTGCTTTTTAAACAACAGATTATTGCCCATGTTCAGTAACTACTTCTACAAAATCTTAGTAATTTCAGGCTTTAATATCTCTCTTTTCCCTCAGAACTAGAGGTAATATTTGATGTACGAGGTATTACAGACTTGACTTTTTTCATTTCAAGTAATTTTAATGTGCACAAAATATATCGCACACAGATATATGCACAGATTTGTTTGTGTATAAATGTATATATATCTTACACAAACTTTGATTAGATTGGAGGAGGTGGTGATGGACTGACTTGTTGGGTGAGAATTTGTTTTGGCTTTAAACCTTACATTCCAGTAACACAAAAGGGGTACTATGTACAACTGATTTATAAATGACAGTGACGTATGAGAGTAGCAGGGGAAAAGCAGTTTTGTCTATACATATTCTATGCCCATCAGTCTGCAGTGAAAGTCTTGAAACAACCATGGTTTCAGAGCACCCTCAAACTCAGAATTGTCACTATTAACACGTCCATGTCACAGCACTTGCTCACGTATTTCCTCCTGGGTTGTCCCATGGGACATTCAACATTGTGTCAAGTACTTTGTAGACAATAAAGGAAGTTATTTTTGTCTCCACCGTGCAGACAGAAACTAGGACAGGAGCTCACACTTACCTGCCAAAGACCACTGGAAGAACAAGAGATGATGTCTACAGCAAACAACGCTCCAAACCCCAGTATGTGTGCATCCCAATTAGCTTTCTGCCAAAGGTGATAATCTTCAATAACGTCAAGTGCAAATACTTGGTAACCCAGATTAAAACCAGAATCTCCAGGTCTCATCTGAGCACCCAGAAAATGAAGAGTAAGTGGTTCTAATGACAGCCAATCACAAGTTTAATTAAATATTTCTGTAAGCTTTCAAATAGGACAAGTAAATGAGAGTTAGGGACCAAGAACTAAACCACCATCTAATTACAAGTCCATTATTTATATACCTGTGAACTTTATGAATGAAAGAGAAATTAGATGTACAAACAGCCATCTTTTTCATTGCATATCCCTGATTCACACTGTAAATATCACCCTTCTGGTGATGGAGATTTCCCAGAGAAAAAGCAAAATATGATTAGGGACAATATTATAAGTACTCATGTCCCATTTTTTTTAACATTGTGGTTTTAAAAAGATCTTTTAATACAGTTATTTTTGCATACCAGCTCTTCTTTTAAAAAGGAAGAGGAAGCTAACCACCATCATTCAATGACGGATTACAGATGGAATACACATCTATGTTCCAGCAGCAGCAGATTAAAATGAAAGTGCCACACTAGTGCAGCAGACTGCCTCTCCCATCCTGTAGCACAGAAATAACTGTTGAAGTAGCAGAAGGCAGCTCTCATCCTGCTTGAGCCAATCACCAGAGAAAGGAAATACCCTGAAATATCAGTAGGTGTGTTGTTACCTGTGCACCAGTAGTTGTGCCGTGCAGTCAGGATTCTCCTATTGCACAGTTTGCTCTGAAAAGCAGTGCCAGTGCATTTGATGGGCAGAGGTACTATTGAACCCCTGATCTTATTCTGCTGCCAGCTCTCCCATGAAAGACAAGATCTAGCTTTCATTAATGAAGTTCTACCCTCTGCATGGGCTCTCCCAATCATGGTACAGCAGAAAGCTCAGGCCTTTAGAATTACAAGGTCTAAATGCTACTAATTCCCACAGAGTTCATGGTAAAATTCAGCAACTATTCAAAGGTTATGACTTTGTACTGTATTTCCATCTAAAAATCCGGTATATTGACATGTTTTTATCTCAGACATGAATTAATGGAGGAAACTTTTCTATATATTATGAAAAGAGCAGTAAGAATTTCATCCTAAAATGACCTTGAAATATGTTTCCATGATGGACTAAGACAGCTATCTGTTTGGAGGCTGGATTTTAGTGTAAGGAAAGTCTGCTTAACAAAGCCAATAGATCTGGAGTCACACCAAGCAACATACATATACAGATATCAAAATAAAAAGGAATCAATTAATTCCTCCATATTATCAATCCATACAAAGAAATATCTTTCCTTTTTTTCTAGTTCCCCGCCCCCAAATGGAAATATTTAAATGGATTACAGTCCTTTAGCACCATCTTGAGAATAAAGTGAAAAAGTTAACAGTATTATTTCACTGCAGCAGTCATTTTGTGTATAATAGTGCAGAAGACTGATGGGGTAACTCCTTGTTCGTTCACCCTGTAATCACTACTTCACATTATTTTATTTTCATATCACTAAAAAATACATCCCAAGAGCAGAAACATATGTCACCAAAGAAAATTTGTTGCTACTGGTTTTATTATATAAACAATACAGATCAGAAAATGATAGAAAGCTCTGCAGCTACATTGGCAACACTCTAATGAATTGTCATTTTAAGATATATTTTATCTTCCTTTTGATGGAAGGCAGTACAGGAAAGTTATCACATGAATTTTTAAAAGTGATAAGTGTTATGAAGGCTGTAAGAACATGACAAGTTAAAATTGTTATTCTGTAGGGTATGCAGTTATTTATTCCAGCTTTATAATATAAATAAAATGTTCCATGAAAAATCCCTCTTAAATATTATTTTAAAAGTTTTTCCTATAAACAGCTACTGAAAGCATTCATTTCTGTTCCCTTAATGCATTAGGAGCAAAATATGACTAAACACTTAAAAAGAAAAAATTATGCAAATCTTTTTATCTCCGATGTGCATGCAGATTGAATCTTAAAAAATGCTTACAAACACCTAGGATCACATTCATGTGATGCACACATAGGGGTGTGCACAGACAGGTGTGCAGCACCTGTTACACACCTGTTGCACACAGACAGGTGTCCACACACACCAGACAGATTTTCTAAATATTCACATTGATTACTCCATATATCTGAAGTTACTGGAGGTGTGACAACACCATAATTAATTTCACACATTTCAGCAAAGTTGTATAGGTAACCCTTCAAATCACTGCTGCCTGGGAGATTTAAACTTCTGTTCTGATATAGTGCTTATGCAAATGCAAACACAGTGGATAAAGCCAGTACCGGTTGAGAAAGAGCATCCCCCTTGCAAGCATACCCTGACAAGTTTGCCAGTATACCTCATCCTCATACTCCCATATGCCTCCTGGTCTTACAGACCTTGGTTATCTCAAACACAGGGTAAAGAGCAGGTGATTATTCCAGCTTCCACTTGCAAGCTCTCCTACAGCATTCATTTCAGCATTTACAGGCTGTCATTATTTGCCAGTAGTGCAACGAAGCAGAACATAAGCAGTGTGGCAGTGGGCATGATGGTTCTCTGAGCCAATAGCTGTAAATGTGAGAAATACCAAGGAGCTTCCTCTTGTCTCAGTGTGCATTCATAGGAAGTTATGCGCACATATTCTTTGCTCAGACTAAAAAGCCCATCACAATTCTTCATGGAGACCAAGGTGAACAAGTGCCTTCCTTCCCATCACATCTCACTGCCTTGTTCTGCTCCCAGGGTAGCAATACTCGTATCACAGGGTAGCTGGGAAGTATGGCACCAATACTCTAACAATTGACATTCCCAAGGAAAAACAAGTCCTTTCTGATAACTTGCCATCTGTCTGTGTTCCTTCATTGGCTTCTGCACCAAGAAAGCCCACAGAGTTTTGTTAGATGCCCACAATATTTTCTAAGGACAAGTACAGAAATTACAGTTGGCTTATGATGCATTTTCCTCTCAGCTGGGAACATACAAACTGAATCATCACCTTTTTCCTCTTTCAGTGCTTTCTACACAGGAGGTGGTCACATCTCTCACCACCATTCAGAACCTGGCATGAATGTCTCAGCTTCTGCAAAGTCACCACTCTCCTGTGTCTTCTCCTTGGTTCACTTGCTGAGAGCTCCCTACCATATCACAGACTGGAGGTGAAAGGACCAGGAGAATACACTATTCCCCCATCACAAGGATATCAGGTTTTCCAAAGAAAATAAAATATTCTGGTGACAGCACTGTTGACATCAATAGTAAACAAACGAACCAAAACAAAAACACCAAAAAAAAAAAATCTGAGTTCTTTCAAAAAAACCTTCCTGAAAATAAACCTCAGACAAAACTGAAAAATAAGAATTCATTTCATCTGAAGTTACACAGCAGATAAAAGGCTTCTTAAATCAAAAGTTCTTCAGTAACTGTTACAAGGTCTATAAATAAAAAGCTACAGGTCCATCAAAAGCCTCTTTCGTCCCACTCTTCCCATAGGGAGTTTAGTTTCAGAACTCATTGCTATGAAGGCAGTAAGAGGTTTCTTGTGCCACCAGTGGCACTAACTGATGCTGAAATCAGTGCAACATGTCAGAGTCTGTGGTACTTTACATTCCAATGTCAGATCTATAATCTGTGAATGAATTAATAGACAGATAATAAAATTGTGTATAAATAGAAAAAATCAGAACACATTCTCATTTGAATGGTTCCCCTGGATCCAGTATCCCCTAGTAGAGCTATGCGTCATACACCTAGGTCTAGAATGCCAAAATTTCCTCTGCAAGGTAAAAACACTGTTCCTCCAACAGTGTGCCATCTACAGTACTGACAACTAATTGGACCAGTGGTGCTTCCTGAGTGTAAGAGAGTTTGATGCACTTGGGAATCTTTGCCAATGACCCTGTCCAGAGACCACTTCAGTCTGGACTATAAATCATGGAAGTTCAAGGCAAGTCTTATGGTTGAACAGCACCAAGGAAAAAAAAAGGAATAGCTGCAATGCAGTCCCTACTGTGGCCATAACTCATGCAAGCTTTTCCCACTAGTTTTTAACCAACTGCTTTAGATCTGGCTCACAGTAAAAA
This sequence comes from Chloroceryle aenea, assembly GCA_013399075.1. Classification (NCBI taxonomy): domain Eukaryota; kingdom Metazoa; phylum Chordata; class Aves; order Coraciiformes; family Cerylidae; genus Chloroceryle; species Chloroceryle aenea. Next base: position 478,076 of record VWZY01011437.1, on the reverse strand, counting down.
AGCAACAGCCTGGAAGTTCACACCAAGCAGAAAACTATGTCTTATAAAGTGACAGATCTGTAAAGATTTGGGAAAACTAATGATGGTCCCAAACATTGCTGTGGTGGTTATCCTCAGGGGCTCTGCACAGAGCTCTGAGGTGCCTGACAGGCAGCTCTCCAATCACTGCAGCTCACAGCATGTTTTCAGGCAAATGATCAGCAGCCTCCATGACATTTCAGGCTCAGTCATACCCCGTCATCAATTAATAATAATATGAATAATTACTCAAGTGATTAGTCTAGGCTAAGCAGTGTCAGTTCTTTTCCCTTTCAGTGCCAGTAAAGCCAACTCAGCCTTCAGGGTTTTGTGGATCCTCTTGTGAAGGTACATCACTCTTTTCACTGACCCACTGAGGCCTTGGGCACCTCTTCCAAATCCTTCAGATCCCTTTCCTGCTTGTCTTGACACTGCACCAAACAACAGTTAGAGATACCCTTACAGTTGCACCAGAAGTCTTAGGAAAGTCATCTCGAAAGTGGCTTAAGGAACATAGACACATTTTTAAGTGCAGTGTCTTAAGTCACCTCACCATTCTGAGAAGTTCATACTCTCACAGCTTTGACAGAATCACAAGCAGCAATATAACTTGTTTGTAAAGCTGTCTGATAAGAACCATGATGTTCTTTATACTCCACAGGAACTGAAAATACAATTCCTGTCCTGGGTGCGTGATCACAGAAACCAAAACCACTTATGCAACTCAGAGCAAGATATATCAGTTACAGATCCAATAAAATTTTCATTCCTATTGACTGAAATGTCATAAGCAGGACTACGGTAAGAAGACAGCTAAACAGGGAGAAAATCGTATCTCCTTCAAAGGCATCTAACCTACTTTTTCCATTAACTGATCTCTGAGCTGATCACAATCCAGCTTCACCAACTATTATAAAATGAAAGGATGGGCAGTATGACTGCAGGCAGCAACAACTGTCTGAAGCTCTCCCAGCTATTGACCAGCAATAGGAATATTTTATATACCAGCTACTATCCAGCTTTGGAGAGATCAATCAATTGCACACTGCAGTCCCAGAACATACAGATTATTTTCATGTGTATTATTGTCAAGGTTTAGGACATGGCCAGCCACTAGACAAATGACAGATTGCTCCTCATTAACTCCTCTCCTTTCCCAAAAGGAAAGAGAAAGTGAGTAAGGAAAAGACATTTATGGATTAGAAAAGAAAACAAAAGTAACTTTAATGAAAGAAAAAAAATCATATAAAAATATATAAAATATATAAAACCAATATTGACTCCACCCCCCCAATGGCAATTACATCACCGTCACCACTCATGCTGTGGAGCAGGCACTGGGGAAGTTCCATATTGGACTCAATAGCAGATGGGAACTGGATTCAGGAAAACATGGACTGGATTGAAGGCAGAACATAAAGAATCCTCCTCAGATGCTGGCCATTGAAGAAAAGAGAGTGATCCTTATGACCCCTCAGCTTTATACCAAATGGGATGTAAATGGGATGGAATACCTCATTGGCCAGTTTAGGGTCACCTGTCCTGGCCACTCCTCCCTGCAGGTGCAGCCTTTTACTTTCTACATCCCTNCTTTCAAAAAAACCTTCCTGAAAATAAACCTCAGACAAAACTGAAAAATAAGAATTCATTTCATCTGAAGTTACACAGCAGATAAAAGGCTTCTTAAATCAAAAGTTCTTCAGTAACTGTTACAAGGTCTATAAATAAAAAGCTACAGGTCCATCAAAAGCCTCTTTCGTCCCACTCTTCCCATAGGGAGTTTAGTTTCAGAACTCATTGCTATGAAGGCAGTAAGAGGTTTCTTGTGCCACCAGTGGCACTAACTGATGCTGAAATCAGTGCAACATGTCAGAGTCTGTGGTACTTTACATTCCAATGTCAGATCTATAATCTGTGAATGAATTAATAGACAGATAATAAAATTGTGTATAAATAGAAAAAATCAGAACACATTCTCATTTGAATGGTTCCCCTGGATCCAGTATCCCCTAGTAGAGCTATGCGTCATACACCTAGGTCTAGAATGCCAAAATTTCCTCTGCAAGGTAAAAACACTGTTCCTCCAACAGTGTGCCATCTACAGTACTGACAACTAATTGGACCAGTGGTGCTTCCTGAGTGTAAGAGAGTTTGATGCACTTGGGAATCTTTGCCAATGACCCTGTCCAGAGACCACTTCAGTCTGGACTATAAATCATGGAAGTTCAAGGCAAGTCTTATGGTTGAACAGCACCAAGGAAAAAAAAAGGAATAGCTGCAATGCAGTCCCTACTGTGGCCATAACTCATGCAAGCTTTTCCCACTAGTTTTTAACCAACTGCTTTAGATCTGGCTCACAGTAAAAAAGCAACAGCCTGGAAGTTCACACCAAGCAGAAAACTATGTCTTATAAAGTGACAGATCTGTAAAGATTTGGGAAAACTAATGATGGTCCCAAACATTGCTGTGGTGGTTATCCTCAGGGGCTCTGCACAGAGCTCTGAGGTGCCTGACAGGCAGCTCTCCAATCACTGCAGCTCACAGCATGTTTTCAGGCAAATGATCAGCAGCCTCCATGACATTTCAGGCTCAGTCATACCCCGTCATCAATTAATAATAATATGAATAATTACTCAAGTGATTAGTCTAGGCTAAGCAGTGTCAGTTCTTTTCCCTTTCAGTGCCAGTAAAGCCAACTCAGCCTTCAGGGTTTTGTGGATCCTCTTGTGAAGGTACATCACTCTTTTCACTGACCCACTGAGGCCTTGGGCACCTCTTCCAAATCCTTCAGATCCCTTTCCTGCTTGTCTTGACACTGCACCAAACAACAGTTAGAGATACCCTTACAGTTGCACCAGAAGTCTTAGGAAAGTCATCTCGAAAGTGGCTTAAGGAACATAGACACATTTTTAAGTGCAGTGTCTTAAGTCACCTCACCATTCTGAGAAGTTCATACTCTCACAGCTTTGACAGAATCACAAGCAGCAATATAACTTGTTTGTAAAGCTGTCTGATAAGAACCATGATGTTCTTTATACTCCACAGGAACTGAAAATACAATTCCTGTCCTGGGTGCGTGATCACAGAAACCAAAACCACTTATGCAACTCAGAGCAAGATATATCAGTTACAGATCCAATAAAATTTTCATTCCTATTGACTGAAATGTCATAAGCAGGACTACGGTAAGAAGACAGCTAAACAGGGAGAAAATCGTATCTCCTTCAAAGGCATCTAACCTACTTTTTCCATTAACTGATCTCTGAGCTGATCACAATCCAGCTTCACCAACTATTATAAAATGAAAGGATGGGCAGTATGACTGCAGGCAGCAACAACTGTCTGAAGCTCTCCCAGCTATTGACCAGCAATAGGAATATTTTATATACCAGCTACTATCCAGCTTTGGAGAGATCAATCAATTGCACACTGCAGTCCCAGAACATACAGATTATTTTCATGTGTATTATTGTCAAGGTTTAGGACATGGCCAGCCACTAGACAAATGACAGATTGCTCCTCATTAACTCCTCTCCTTTCCCAAAAGGAAAGAGAAAGTGAGTAAGGAAAAGACATTTATGGATTAGAAAAGAAAACAAAAGTAACTTTAATGAAAGAAAAAAAATCATATAAAAATATATAAAATATATAAAACCAATATTGACTCCACCCCCCCAATGGCAATTACATCACCGTCACCACTCATGCTGTGGAGCAGGCACTGGGGAAGTTCCATATTGGACTCAATAGCAGATGGGAACTGGATTCAGGAAAACATGGACTGGATTGAAGGCAGAACATAAAGAATCCTCCTCAGATGCTGGCCATTGAAGAAAAGAGAGTGATCCTTATGACCCCTCAGCTTTATACCAAATGGGATGTAAATGGGATGGAATACCTCATTGGCCAGTTTAGGGTCACCTGTCCTGGCCACTCCTCCCTGCAGGTGCAGCCTTTTACTTTCTACATCCCTCCAGCATGGTACACAAGATTTAGCAGTGACTTGGGTCTGCACACCAATTCTTGGTAGTAACTCTAAACATTGAGGGTTATCACTGCTAGAAGCAGACATTGTCTGCAAAAATATGCTGTTAAATTCAGAAAGTGCAGTTACTTAGAAGAGACTGTGCTGAAAATTTAAATCATTCAACAGAATTAGTTCTGTTCTAACTCAAATAAGGACAGGTATCAATGCTGAAAGAAAAACAACACAAGATCTCACATGGAGTCTGAACTCAATACCTGTTTTATTTTGTCAGTTTTCAGTAATCTCATTGCCAGTGCCTCCCAACCTCTCCCATTTATTCCAGTTCCACAGGTGTAAGGAGAGGTAAGAAGACTAATTTATCTGTAAAGAACTTTACTATGCATATGACATATTCATTTTCAAGAAGAATTTTTACAAATATTTATAGAGGACTTCAATAACCACATGTCTTCCATGTATCTGAAAATCAATCCAACTCTGTATCAGTGTATTGTGTGCATAGTTTCTAGGTATTGCAACATATGCAAGTTTCCCAGGCCAAGGAATTTGGTGATTAAAATGAAAAAAAGACATAAATAGAGAAACAAAAGACGAGAGCCTACAGTCTGAAACTTCTTGATAACATTCCCAACTTTACTTAAATGTGCAAAGGTAAAATGATCTGTTTGTGTATTTCATAAACCACCAGAACTTTCATTTCCATTTATCATTTATACAGCAAGGATATGTCTTTCAATAATCAGGTAATAATAAGAACATTTGTGAATGCTCTTTTAAAAGCCAGCTAGGAGTGCAATGAGAAGCTCAATGTATGTTGCAGTGAAAATGGGCCCAGAACAGTTTGTCCTGCTATCCAGGGAGGATGTGAGCAGCAGTCTATTAGACTTCTGACATGACAACCAATGTTACCACAGGGCACTGTGGAGTGGATTAAGGATAGAATTATTTCCAGCTTTAAGTCTGAGTGAAGCTCTTCATATTACTTAGCACTTGTATTTGCTTAGATTTAATAATACTTCTTTAGCTGTTTAAGGTCAAAAGATAAAATAGTCAATTTACTAATAATGTTTGGCAATGAGAATTCAATTTTTTGTTTTGTGTTGCTTTTTAGTTGTTGCTGTTGTTGTTATTTAAAGTCACTACCATATCATTTGAGCTCCTCATAAGCATTAATTTTACCCTTCTGTAGGAGTCCAGGGTTAGACTGTGTTGTTCCCTGAGGTGCAAATGTAGGCTTATATTTTCCAAAACCCTGAGGTGAGCTGTGGTGCACTGCAGCAAAAATGTTTGTGTTTGAAGGGGGCAAAAAAATCAAAAGCCCCCAGTTTCAATAGACATGTGCCAGAAAAAAAAAAAAAGTATCTGCCGATAAGACTTGCTAGAAAACCCAAAGGATTCTTATGGAAATGTAAGGAACAGATTTCCTGGGTTCTCTGCCTTGGGCACAAGTCTTCTTCTGGGACACATTGCAGTATAAATGTAACTAAGGTTGTTCACAGAAATACCTCAGGCCACATCGAATGCTCATTGCTAGCTCCCCAGATAGTCTAAATATGCTATGTAGCCTGAGAGGAAGTCTCTGAGTCTCACATACACACTCTGCACAGGAAACCAATACAGTATTAATCACTTGAGCCTAATCCTGTTAATCAGCTCAGAAATAAGGCAGGCACTGCTATGTTTTACCTTCATCAAGGTTTCATGTCATTTGGACTGATGGAGCAGGAATAGGGAGCTGGTAGAATTTCATTACATCTACAAAAATGGTACCATCTCCATATGTGTTACCCAGTGGCAAGTAGGGTTTTTCAGGTAGAAAAGCAAACCTGCTTTTCTTTTACAAAGTCTGGTTCACTGAAGGCTATAGTTCACATGGTTTTTGGAGTCTATGTGTGATTACTTCTCCACTGAATTGCAAGCAGCCTGGTGTTCATTTGGCCTCTAAGCTGGAGATGAAAAACACCAGTAAACACACAGTTCAGAAGCTTAATTTAACTTTTCATGATTAGTGCATGCACACCAACTGTTCCCTTGTTTGCATGCAAGCTCAGTTCATATACTCCAAGCGGGTAGGTTTCTATGCATATTTGCAACAGAGGCAGATCTCAAGTAGAAGGGTAAAGACAAACAGGAATCACAATGTCCCAGCATGAAATATGTTAAATGGCTTCCTGACATGGAGAGAAAGAGTCCAAGGCACCTTAACAGGCCTTGCAGATCCCCTCGGGCCAGAGATGCAGAATTCTGTATTTGTGCTAGACGAGGCCCTCGGGGATGTGCCAAACTGCCATTAACTAATCAGTGAGCAGCAAATACAGAGTAGCTGTACTTACTGCCTTCAGTCAGAAATGCCCTGAAGTGATTCTTTCATTGAATTCCCAAAGTCTGCTTCGGTATGGGGAGGGGTTATTAGTGCACAGTGAATTCCTTTGCAGAGAGTAACATTTTTCAAGGCAACTCAGAAATAGCACTAAATCTCAGGGTGCAGACAATACAGCTCTATGTCAGCCGGCAATCACTGACAAGCAGATGATATGCTGGGATTATCCAGAATTTCTCTTTTTCTCCCTCGGGCATGCGCACACAAAAAACCTAACCAGACTTACTCTGCAGTGCTAGAACACCACAGTATTTGAAGAGACCACAATTGTCTATTACTGCCAGTTCACAGAAAAAAATATCTCTGAAAGGAAGCAGAGGATTATTTCTTCTAGATGGTACTGTGTGCTTTGCAGCTGAGTAAAATGTGTCGCTCACACAGGCAGAGATAGTGGTCTCTTAAAGCACCATACTAGCACTGAGGCATAGACAAGAATCAAAAATCAAAAATTTGTTCCAAATCAACCTTTGCACTGAAGCATTTTATGCTGTTTGGCAGAACAACTCCAGTAATGGAATTGGTGGCCATGCAATGCAAATAAAACTGAACTCTAAAATACAGTACCAAATATACCAAAAGTGTACATAAATTACAGCATATGCTCTTGCTTATCATTAGTAGTAACATTAATATACACCATTTTTTTTCAGTATTCCAAGCTTTTTAATTAACAACATCTTGTACCTGTTTTTACTAGGAGAAAGTAATACATATATGCCCATGAACAAATAGATACAAGTATAGATATACATGGACAGATATGCATGGAGTCTTTCCATCTGGTTAGCACAGAGCTAGAAACAGAAGCCAAATGCCTGAAAACTTGCTCCCTCCAAGAGAACATACAGAAAAAGAGTGGCACTCACAAATTTCCCCAACAAGAGATATTAAGATGACCTCAGTTCCCTGGGAGTCTTACCTGATGGTTATTAATGAAGCACTAAGAATGATTCAACCACTCAGAAAAAGTCCTTAGAAACAAAATGCTACTATCATATTTTGGAGGGTTTTTTCTTGCTTGTCATTTCTGTGACAGTTACCAGCTCTTTCATCTGCCATTTAAAAAACAACAGGAACAACAAACACCCCCAAAAAAGCCCAAACAAACAAACAAACAAATAAAAATAAAAATAAAAAAAGGCAATAAAACCACTCAAAACCACAAATCCACAACTGTGTCATATAATCATTAGATTTCTTTCTTCATTTGTTCACTAACCAAAATACAATTGTTCCTTTTGGGAAGTAGATTATCTTCATCTATTTTAGTGGCATATGATACTCATATGCAGATTAGTAATTTGCAGGGCATTTTGGTGTCTTGTTTTCATAACTATCACTGAAATCCTTTCCAAGCCTGCCATATCAAAACATACCGTCTTTCATTAAATGTCATTTGGATTGTGTCATCAAGAAAGCACTTTTACTAAGTCGCATTTTAGAGCTAAAGCATGCTTGTGCATATATTTCTTCTTCCTTCTATTTATAGTCCTTATGGTCTTGTAGGCTATATGTTGGTCTGAAAGCTTCTCATACTCTCTTACCAACTACTGCAGTGGCAGCACTGGAGTTCAGACTTCAGATCAGTCATCAGGAAGGAATTGCTTCATGAAATGAGGTGCCTTGTACAGCAACACAATACAGGAGCTAGCAAATGAAAATTGAATCTGTAGTCCGTTAGGCCCATCATCCCTTCACAAGAATCAATTCTTCACATTTTCCTGTCTCCATAAAATATGGGCAAACAGGAAACTTTACTGTAGCATCATCAAACACCAACTGTTTGCAAATTCCACCCATTTTTCTTACTAAGCAATTTAATTTTATGCTTTTCTTGAAGTTTGTGAGCTGCTTCCCTTTACCTGATATAGTTCAGGAGGGGTTTTATGAAATATCAGAATAACCAGTGACACTACCTAAGTTCCAGTACTGAGTCAGAAAGCTTATATTCCAAGGCATAAGTTAGCTTAAGTGCCCATTTTAGATACCCTCAATTAGGGAGCTCTGGAGGAGATCAGCTCCCTCCACTGCCTACAGAAAGAATCTGAGGAGATTGGCATCCACACTGATGGAGCCTAGGACTACATGTATTTATTTAAAATGTAGGTTTCCATATTCAAATTAGAAACCCAAGCCAATAACCTGAACCTCAGCATGCATAATTTTTACAAATGAACATACTTCATGTGACTGTTTGTGAAGAAAAACATGGATTTGCCAAAATAGTGGTCTTTTTTTTTCTTCTGTAATATCTGAAAGAAATTCCTCCTTCTTGAAAACCTGTAATAAAAGTGCAAGAGGCAGCAATGATTCAGAAAATGTCTCAAGCAGTTCATTCACTGAAGCCAGACAGGAGTAACGGGAATATGCTTCTGTCCTCATACATTGCAGGGGTTAGCTATAGGTTTGCTTTTGCCTCTGTCACCCTTACAGGTAAAAATGAAGCTTCTAAACATCAACAAATTTTGAAAACTGTGGACAAAAAAAGCCCACAACCTGAGTTTACACCTTCCTAGGTAGCCAATTCAGAGGCATGTCTGCATGCTTTAGTTGTCCAGTCACTCATTTATTATGACAAAAAAAAAAGAAGCTGCATGTGGGAAGAGAGTAAAAGAAATAAAAATCGAGTAGTTACATCTAATATATTGTTGATGGCAACTAGGTTCCTTTATTAAATTACCTCCAAAGACTTTAAATATGAGGTTTCCATTTAAGGCCCTTAGTAAGTGTTCAAATTACAGTTCACTTTGGTGGAATAATAGCAATTATATATTCTACCAAATGACTCTCATGTGCTTACGCTCTTTGCTTAGAAATCTACCACTGAGGTTTTTAGTTCTTGATAAAGATGTTTAGACATTTCCATTAGTCTTCCTCCAGTTTTTACTGCTGGACATGATATCATATGGTATGGGATATCCCTTTGGTCTCTTAGGGTCAGTTATAGCAGCTGTGTCCCCTCCCAACTTCTCATGCACCTCCAGCCTACTCACTGGTGGGGCTGTGTGAGAAACACTGCTAAGCAACAGCTAAAACGTCCCTGAGTTATTATCAACACTGTTTTGGTCATAAATCAAATACACAACACCATACAAGCTGCTATGAAGAAAATTAGCTCTATTCCAGTCACAACCAGTACCACTGGCCTCTACCATTAATGTGGTTGGCAGTAGACCAAGCAGAGGAGTGAAAGGGAAGATTGGGAAAGAGGGAGATCTGAACTCTTTAGGAAACTTGTAGGAGAAAGAACTGTACCAATGGAACTCACTACAGTGAGTGAAAGAAAAAGAAAGCAAGTTTGTTGAGTGTAGTGCATTCAGCCCATGGGATCTTCACAATGTGTCATCTTCTAGTGTTACTGAATATGGAATTTAATAGGAGAATAGTCTTTAGAAACATCTGTTAAAAGACTTTTGGTTTCTTACAACGTTTTTCAAATGCAATGCACCACATACTGTATGCTGGGATTTTGTTTCACAGTGAGATAAGTACTGTTTCTATTCCAATTTTTATACAACATCCCCCTTCACATAAAGGAAGAGACTCATGAGGAAAGATCTGTGGTGAGAACTTACCTAAATAATACAGAGTGGAATACACCACTTGCTAAGACTCCAACACCATGAGCCAAGGAAGACCTACATGTGTCATTTTCCTAGTAGTCTTTTTCTAAAGAACCCTTTAAAAAAGCTTATAAGAGATTTGCAGCCTGCTGGCTGAATCCTTCATCAGTCATTAGGATTGGCCTCTTTCATGTGAAAATGCATCAGAACTTCTTTATAACTCGTAACTATTTCAGAGAGGAGAATGCAATCTGACATTCTTCGGGTGACATACAGTGAATCAGGACATATCTGTCTTGACTCATATAGCCAGGGATTCAATTTTAATAACACAGGTTGCATCACAGCTTGATGCAGAGTTCTCAGGGTGAAAGGAAAAGACACAGAACTCAGGGGCAACATTGTTTCCCTGAGTTATCTTCCCCTTTTGACATACAGGATAAGTGTATTTTGCAGGTATCATATTTCTGTTACACTGTGATTTCAGAACAGAGTCCCCTACTCCATCTTTGTCACCCAGCCCCTTTATGCTAAAGCTGTTCCTTCCATGCAAGGGGCACATTTAATGACTGAAATGTTAAATATCTGATTTCTGAGCTTAGCCTGCAGTCCATGTGATAACTGGGTAAGTAGTCAGAACATTCGTTGAAGCAAAGTATTTCCTTTAGTGTCCAAGTCTGAATGAAGGTTTGTTCTGTGAGGCAAAACAAAGGACTGGGCAAAAGAAAAAGGTGCTGATTCCAGAGCTAATCAGCTTTTGGGGCACTAATAGTTCTTGTTCAAGGAAAGTTAAGCCTCTCCATTAGGAAATCCTGTGCCATCAACCATGCTCTCAGCCTGGAGCTACCTCGAGGTGTCTAGCTCCCTTCACTGATCACCAATAGAAGACAGAAGTTAAAACTATCTCCTACATTTAATATGAGAAGAGAAGCACCCTTTTCTGGATTCTTCAAGTTTAAGAGGATCTAGAGGAGGATTCTTAAACTTGGAGAAGATGTTTGTCCTGTTCTTTGCACTAGTCATATCAGTAACAAAACATGGCCAATTGCTCAGAGTCTCACAAGTCCTTCAGGAAACACAAGGAAATCAAAGAGCTAAAGCAGGGAGGATATAATCAGTTTTGCAACCCAACTGAAAAGGTAAACAGAATTGTCCATTGAGTGACACCAGGAAAAATTGTTTGGCTTACAAGGACAGTGAAGGAATCTCCTAGTCATTTAAGTTATTGCTTTGCTATCCAAGGGGGAGCTGTGGGAACAGGGACATTTGCACTCCCTGGACTGCTGTTGAACTACCTCACAGCATGTATTTTGGATAGATGCTTCCACGTTTTGAATTATATGTTACAGCAGGGAAGAGAAGCAGAGGGAAGAAGACTGACCCCTGTTCCCAGGGCTTTTTTTATCTTTGTCTTCATTTAGTCACATGTCCAGTCACATCCATTGTACAATTTCTATGTTCCAAGTAATGGGATCACTGAAGAGTAGAAAGGAGTAGTATAGACCAGGAATTAAACCCCAGGGTCTGAAGTCCAGGGAACCATAGAATGCCTTGGGTTGTAAGGGACCTCTAAAGGTCATCTAGTCCAACCCCACCCTGCAGTGAGCAGGGACATCCTCAACAAGATCAGGTTGCTCAAAGCCCCATCAAGTCTGGTCTTGAATGTCTCCAGGGATGGGGCCTCCACCACCTCCCTGGGTGACCTGTTCCAGTGTTTACCACCCTCTTAGTAAAGAACTTCTTCCTAATGTCCAATCTCAATCTACCCTGTTCTAGTTTAAAACAATTTCTTCTCGTCCTATTGCTATGTGTCCTTGTAAACAGCCCCTCCCCAACTTTCTTGTAGGGCCCCTTCGGGGAACCCAAAGTATTGTTCCCTCCTTTGCCATCCCTAGTCCCATTACTGGAGGGGAAGTAAATTCTGAACTAAGACTGCAAGTGTGAATGTAAAATCAGGCCAAAGTGGTATGTGCCCTGTCACCACCTAGGCACAGCTCTCAAGCAGATTCTGGCTTCTTGCAGGAATAAGCCTTTCTTTTCCCCCAAGGGTCCTGAGTCTAAAATGTTTAGTGCAATGAAATGGCTTCAATTTCTTCTGTTTTGGGATTACTAGTGAATTGAGGCTGTAAATGATTTAAGAGCATGATCTACATAAAATGTTTAACTGTAAGAGTGCTAAGTGCTGACCCGGAGGAAATTATTTTGCTTTTGCATGTCATTGTCTTGTTGGCTCCAAGCTCTGCTCTACAAATAGGAAACTTAGTTCAGTTGCTTTTGAAATTGAAGAGCTATATCAGTCTTAGCAGTTTGGAACTACAGAAAGGTATCAGTCAAATGGCTTTAATTATTCCCCCCCTCTCCTTTCTCCCTCCTCATTTTCCTCCAAGTGATCAAAAGTTAAGCTGTTGTTTGTGGCATGGAATATCAGTCATGAACCTGTACATCTGAGCAGCATGAAATGGCTGCTGCAATGGATCTAGCTGCTCCAGAGACTTGACTGATTAGTAGACTACACGGGTGCACTAGGTGCAATAGTGCACATTTATGACAGTGGTCTACAATGGCTGTGAAATCTTCATAAGAGCAGAGATGACTTTTTCTCAATGTGGAGCTTAAGTCTCCTAAGCTTCACAGATTTTTCTCTTCTGTCTCTCATGATCATACAAGGAGTTGGTCCATAAAGCATATCCAGAGCAGGATATCCAAGCTACCTTCACATCACTACTTCAGCTCCTTTCACTTGACTGTCAAAGGAAGTAAGTCAAATGAGTCATAAATATACATGTAAACAATAAACAACTTCTCGGGAAACTATGGTACACCAAAGCCTGTTGCTTGTGCTACCAGCAGGGGTTTTCATTGCACACATAAAATTTGTCTCCATTGGTATTGTTAACAAAAGTGGTTCTTTTGGTTGTTAAGCAAAATTAAGTTTCAACAGTTGTCACTGCAGATGAAAAAATGGTAAGTCACATTGACAGAGGCTTCTCAAACAGAACTCTTGCAATAATATTTCTAACCTGAAAAACAAGCACAACTAATATCCAAATTCCTATATAATCCAGAAAGATGATGATGAACTGTAAAAATAACATTAAAAAAAACTTATTAAAGAAATATGAGTTGTCATTAACGACTGCTCATTGGTGGTAGAATCATGAGGTGAGGAGAACAACATTTCTGTCAGGTACATTATGGCAGAAGAGGAATTAGGAAATTTTCTAAGGAAATCAGATCATACTTGAAATACAGCAGGTGTAAAATCCACAACGTTTCCTCTCTTCCTCAGCACAGTCTTGCTGAGCATATTCCTTTCCACGAAGCTGAGTCCCTACAAAGCCCAGTTAGGATATTACAGCAAAACCATTTAAAATACTCCTGAAAGCATGAAAGATTAATTCTCTCACTTGGAATGGACATGCAGTTGCTAAGCAGGAGGGAAAGGTCTTGACTTGCACTTTCTCATAATTTATTACAAGGTAGCTTGAGGAGGGAAGGGTCCCTGCAGGATGCTCTGTGATAGTCTTTGCTCTGTGCACATTGAGTGATACCTGTGCTGTACTCCATTTGAGTAGGGTGATCTGCAAAGGGAGAGCAAAAGTGACACCCCCTCCATATTTGGTATTAACTGTCCTAAAACAATCTGGTAGCAAAAAGTCATATGATGCTCTGAGTTGCAGCTTCCTTCATAAAAGAGGATGCAGTCTCATTTCTCCCTTTTTCTTTGTTACGTAGGAAAGAGTCATGTTTTCTAAGAAAAACAAACTGCTCTGCATCTTGACAGTTTAGATTAGCACACTTTCATTTTCATTTTCTGACACCTACGTTTCATTTGGCCTGTTGACAACCCCAAAAACAAACAAGGACAACACAAAGATCTCACCAGCTTGCAGTCGTGAGACCATGCTCCCTGGCTGACAGCACTGTGGGAAGCCTGGAAGCACAACAGCAGCCTAGATCCCTTGCACAATTTGAAGAGGTGATATCATTTGAGATGCTTCATTATAGAAGGGCAATCATTGGGAGAACCACGAGACAGTAATGAAGCCTTGGGCATTATTGCAAATTAAATACTGTTTAACATCTCAAATTGTCAGAAAAAAAAGGACCTCAGGGAAGCCCAAAGAAGCAAAGGAATTCAGCAAGGCAAATAAATCTGCAGTGGTTCTCTCATACAAAGCACAATCATAGAATCATAGAATGGTAGAGGTTGGAAGGCACCTCTGGATATCATCAAGTCCAACCCCCATGCTAGAGCAGGATCACCCTGGGCAGACCACACAGGAACATATCCAAGTGGGTTTTGAAAGTCTACAGAGAAGGAGACTCTGTAACTTTTCTGGGCAGCCTGTTCCAGCGCTGTCACCCTCACAATAAAGTTTTTCCTCATGTTGATATAGAACTTCCTGGGTTCCAGTTTGTGATCTATCAGGGGGCACAACTGAAAAGAGACTGGCCCCTTCAGGTATTTATAAACATTAATAAGATCCCCTCTCAGTCTTCTCTTCTCCAGACTAAACAGGCCCAGGTCTCTCAGCCTTTCCTAATAAGAGAGATGTTCCATCCCCTTAATCACCCTTGTAGACCTCCATTGGACCCTCTCTAGTATTTCTCTGTCCCTCTTGAAGTAGGGAGACCAGAACTAGACACAATACTCCAGATGTGGTCTCATTAGTGCAGAGAAGAGGGGGCGGAGAACTTCCCTCGACTTTCTGGCCACACTCTATGCACCCCAGAGTTAATTTTGATAGGAAAATGACAAGGAGCAGTAAGCAGCACCATTAGGAATTCTCTAGCATCTACACATTCATTCTAATTAAAAATAATAAAGTAATTCAGTATGTGTAACAACAGCTTTATTTTTATCTTCATCTCTCATTCCTGCAGGAGAAAAGAAAGTTCACATCTTATGGCAACTTCTATTCTAACTAAATCTCCTATCACATGGAGTCCTTCACTTTATCCTTTTTCCTGCATTTCCTAAGTATTAGCTGTATTTACAATCAATCACACCTTGCACATCAAAAATAAAATATTTCTTTCTTAAAATAATTCTTATCAGACAAAAGCAGTCAATGAGTAAATAGAATGAAATGCAAAACTGACAATGAACTTACCTATTCATCTGCTAGCTTTGGTTTTGGTAGGCATATTGAAGACAAATGCAATGTGACTACTCTTTCAGATACTCTTTGTGGATTATATCTTTTAAGATTTGAATTCTGGCTTTCGTGCATTGCCTAGATTTAATTCATTATGGTTTAGAAGAACAGGTTTTAGAACACTAATCCTACTCTGAGTAAACTGAATAATAAAACTCTCCCACAAATGTTGGTAAGAATGTCAGCTGTACCAACAGGACCTTTCCTCACTGATGGGGAGCTCATTGCATTTCCAGAAGGTCTGGGTATAAGAACCCACACTCAGGTACCAAAAGTCAAAGTCAGCTCCATGGATCATGAAGTAAAGTTCGGGATCAGTTAATCTCAGAGCACAGTATAGGCATGGTGCTTGGATATTCCACTCTAACCTAGTGATTTGTTCATACTTTGATATAGTTGAGTTTTAAAAACTATGAAGATACTAGAAGGGATGCTAGTTATTGGCATTGGGGCTTTAATTAATGGTAGCATTTAAGTTAGGTGAAACTCCAGAGAAGCAGGAGGGCTGAGCCCAGACTGCATCTCTCCTCTGACACTCTGACAGCATGCTTCAGGATTCTCCACTTTCAGTTTCCAGCACCTCTGCTGTTAATCTGCAGTAGTCTCTCATTTGCTGTTTTCTTTCTGCTCAGAGGCTACTCCAGGCCAGCAGGTTGACAGGCAGCTCAGGATGCTGTGACAGCTAGCATGTTTGCACTAGCATTTCCTAATTTCTGTATCACAGATAATATATTGTCTAAGATGTTCAGCAGTTCTGTTTATTACCTGACATTTTGCCCTCTGCTATTACACGTTTCTTCAGGCTAAAGAGGGACAAAATGTGACATTGATGATTGTCTCAGGGCAAGCAAATATTGGGACTCCTCATTCTAAGGCCTATTTTAGCATCCAGGCAAACACAAGCTGTTATGGACATCCATTTAACTTCATGGAGGATTTAAATGTGGCCAGATTAACCGAATTGAAGTTCCCAGCTGTATCACCTATTGTTAAAGCTGCCTTATAATTCACTTTAGAGCAATATTTTCAGCTTATTTTAACTCCCATCAGAATAATTGCTTGGGCTGAAATATTCCATGATAAGGGTCAACTTCAGTCAAAATATTTCACTGGATGTGGCAGGGAGAAAAGACAACAAATCAAGAAATGTGCTTATCAAGAAGTTCCAGGAAAACTTTGCCCTCCCACTTCCTTGAGCACATACATTGTGGAAGAATATTTAATTAAATAACACCACCGTCTCATTCAGTACACAAATAGGCATAGTGCTCACTTGACTGGAAGATATTCAGTATTTTGTTTTATTCTTGTTATTCATTGTGGCTTTATACTCTCTTTCTTGCAGATCATTTACCCACAGCTCAGCAGACAGAATTACTGACTTCCTCATGGGCTTTGCTAGAGAGCCACTGTAAGATAAAAGAAAAATGACAGAAATTTGTGCTGTGTTGCAGAGGCTGACCTTAGTAATAGGCTATATGGAATAATAGATAATTGAGATAGGCTTGAAAGCATGGCAACAAAGTGAGAAATGACAGTAGATAATTACTTTATATTACCAAAGAATATCCCTCTCTCAGTTAACACCCAGGTCCAATTAATGGTTCAATTATATTCTAAAATAATTGATTACATTACACATATTTTTTGCATCCTTTTGCCTCCTCCCTCTTAATATAATTTTTATCCCTATGTCAAGAATAATTTAGGTGGTGACCACGCAACTTATTCTGTTCGTGTTGGCCCCTGCATCCATGTCAACCCCTGCTGAATTCCACAAGGCAAGATAGAGTGGGAGGAAGTCAGATCACTCTATTTATGCAGTATAGATTTAAAACTGGAGCTCTTAGACCTATTTTCATGATACATAGCTTTATGTGCCTACTAGAGGAGACTGTGTTAGAAGAAGCATGGCCATCTTTTGGAGACAAAGGAAAGGAGACAGCACTTCGAAAGATTATCCAGACATATAGACCAAATCATCCCCAGATGGTGCCATACTCTCTCCTTTGACCATACAAACAACCTGTCAACACTGAGCTCTGATCATAGAATCATAGAATTGTTTAGACCCTTAAAGTCATTGGGTCCAACCATAAACCCAGCAGTGCCAACTCCACCACTAAACCATGTCCCTAAGTGCCACATCTACACATCTTCTTAATACCTCCTGAGTGGTGACTCCACTGGGCAGACTGTACCAATGCTTGACAATATTTATGGTGAAGACATTTTTTCTTAGTATCCAATTTAAACCTCCCCTGGTGACCTGAAGACATTTCCTCTTGTCCTATTGCTTCTTACTTGGGAGAAGGGATGGATCCCCACCTTGCTACAACCTCCTCTCATGTAGATGTGGACGACAATAAGGTCTCTCCTGAGCCTCCTTTTCTCCAGGCTAAACAACTACAATTCCCTCAGCTGCTCCTCATAAAACTTGATCTCTAGACCATTCACCAACTTTGTTGCCCTTTTCTGGACACACTCCAGCACCTCAATGCCCTTCATGTAGTGAGGGGCCCAAAACTGAATCCAGTATTTGAGGTGCAGCCTCAACAGTGCCAAATACAGGGTGACGAACACTTCCCTGGGCCTGCTGGGGACACTACTTCTGAAACAAGCCAGGATGCTGTTGGCCTTTTTGGTCACCTGGGCACACTGCTGGTTCATGTTCAGCTGGGTGTCAAACACCAGCCCCATGTCCTTTTCCACTGGGCTTCTTTCCAGCCACTCTTCCCCAAGCCTGTAGCACTGTAAGGGGTTGTTGTGGTCCAAGTGCAGGACTCAGCACTTGGTCTTCTTGAACCTCATACAATTGGCCTCGGTCATTGATCCAGCCTGATTAGACGCGTTGTGTTATCTGTACTTGGGCAAGATCCAAGCAAGAATTAATCAAGGAAAGTGAAAAGGCAAAGATATACTTATACTGACATGTATTTCTGCACTGTGGAGATGGATAGTCTGAAATCATGTTCCAAACACAGTCGCAATGCATTTGACCATGATTCTGCTGTGTACATCCTAGTCCTTCAGCCAGAAAGCATTATCCTCATATCAAGTATGTCACATGAAGCCTCAGGAGGGTGCCATGTGTCATCAGACGGTCAGCAATTCATATGAGAAAAATCACATGGTAAAACCACACCAAAGCGTAGACATCTCCTCATTAAGCAAGTGTATGGTGAAGGAATAAGCCTAAGCTAAGGTTTGAACAACTGTAGCTCTTTTGCTGAAAGCAAGAGCTGTAATACATGAAAAGCCTGCAGAAGCCACCCCAACCATGTCTTCTTTCACCAACAGACCATTTTCACACACTGCTTTCTAGTATCTTACAGATCCATGAAGGGTCTTACTTGCACTATGGTACTTTAAATAGATGACTGAGCACTGGTAAAAAGGAGAGCAAAGAAAGGAACAGAGTTAGAAAGTTTAATGTGACTCGCACCACATAAGTAAAATAAAAGCATTTCAGAGACACCACTTCCTTCCACTAAAGGAAATTCCCCAACAATCCTGAAAAAAATCAAATCAAACCAAAACTGGCTATAGAAAAGGGAGAGAGTTGTGTAACTTTACAGATCATCATTCAGGCAGTGGTAGGGGCTGATGTCAGCCCAGTAAAGTCAAGAGGAATGAGAAGGGGATTTTCTTGTGCAGTAAGACCGGCTTGAAAGCACGTTCTACACAGATTGTGCCACAGTTCTGCTGTGCTTACCTTTCTCAGTAAGCCCATACCTTCACACAAGCAAGGAATACAGACTCTTCTGTGCTGGAAAGTGGATTTCTCCTCCTACTTTACTGCTTTTAAAACCAGAAGAGAGCAAAAGCTCTATATAACACTTGCAAGAATATTTCATCCAGTTACCCCAATAGAGGGTTTATTTCTTTCCTAATGCATTCCTCCTACACTCCATTTCCAAACTGAAAATGAACCCTCTGTCCAAAAGCATGTTTATCTGGTTTCGACCCCAATTACATGAATTGAGCTATTGAAAGATGTAAGTACAGACAATGTGGAGTCACCTTACCTCCCATGGAGAGTTAACTCCAGGAAAAATTTCCCACCCTGTTACAAATAAGTCACTCCTTTCTTCTTTAGGTTTTTTTTTTATGACTCCCAGACTTGCCAGTCACATAATTTCTTCCTGTGTTTGATTCTGATTTCTGTGCAAGCCCAGAAGAAATTTGCCAATGCTATGAACAAAGAATATGAGAACTATCTCAGAATGAAGAAGACACAAAAAACGCAACAAAACCCCAGAATAGAAAGCCAGTTCTTTTGCTGAACTGTTTATTTTTGCACCACGTGTACCATAGCTCCTAAATTGCCCATGCATCTCATCCTTCCTTGCACCTGTCTCAGCTTTCAAACCCAGCACTTCACGCAAAAGATATGCCTAATAGCGTATTTGTAAGTGCTGGGAGATAAGGGAAAAAGCTGCCTCTGATGTCAGACTTGGAGGCAGGATCTCTGCAGACTGCATTTTCCCCTATAGGAACCATCCACTGCTTGGCATGCATCGCAGGCTTTCTCATCTTTACCACATGCTCACTACAACTGTCCTTGTAAAGTAGTTCAGACAGAGGGCAATGAGCCATTTCCAGGGGGGGAGGGAAGGGGATCATGTACAATATCTGTCAAAGGAAACAAATGAGCAGGATGTGGAATAGATCCCAAGAGAATCCTAATCAAGTTGGTATCAAACAGACTCTCCATATGCTTGAAGGAACATAACACTAAATTCCTTTTAAAGCTAGAAATAGTACAGTACTTTTCTATTAATGAACAAATAATAAGGCTACATCTTAGTGTGGGTTCTGCTGGGTTTTGTTTTTTCCCCCACACTGCAATATTTGAAATACTTCTTAAAAATAACAAAAGTGGGGAAATTACATTCATGGTTTTCCGTTTCAAATATTTATGTTTTTACAAAAGTGGGGGGAGGAGTGCGGGATGAACATATACATGCAAATAAACATCTGGGGACTGATCAAACTATTGAATGTGGTGAAGTTTTTGCAATCAAAGAGTATGTATGCAGATCTGGGCACAAAAGAAAAGAATCTGTCTTTCATAGGAAAAGATGTGAGGGAAGGCAAACAGGCATCCAGCAAGTAAAGGATGGAGATGTGTTATTCAGCAAGCAGTTCTCCATGTCAATGGGAAGCCTACTTGTCAGGTCAGACTAGCCAAAGGAGAAAAACGGGCAAGAAAATTCAGTCACTGGCTTTTGGAAGGGGATTTCACTCCTCTCAGACACACTGTGCAGTACATCATGCCAGCCCTATATAATGCAACCCTGCTGGGGCAGAGAAGCTATCCCTCTCTCTCACCCAACACATGCTGTCCTAGCCCTGCAGGCCACAGAACCCACACATTGTCTGTAAGAGCCCACTTGTATAAAATATCTAAAAGCCAATGCATTGAACATTTGCAGCCGTGGACATGGCCACCTGGCTGGAAAGCTTTTTGCTGGTACCTATCTATTACCTTCAGGCTTGTGCAGCTGGAGAAGGAGGTAGCATGCAGTGGTAAAAAAGTTAAGTGTAGCCATCTTACATCAAATGTGTGCACAAATGCATGTAATCTGTGATGGGTGACTTCTATTATGGAAACTATGTGGTGCAGCTCAGGTCCAAGGCAAAGAGAGAGATTGGAAGCACATTACAGAAATCAGGATATCAGGCAGCAACGAGAGGCTGAGGCAGTACCTCAGCAAGGAAGACTCAGAACAGCTGGTGAAAAAGAGTCACTTTTTACTACAGATCAAAATACCAAGCAAGCAATTTTCAGTCTACACCTCAAAGAGGTACCTAGCAATAACTGACTTTTGCCTCTGGAGACATGCTCTTTGTAACTGTCCTTGTTGAAATTAAAGAAAGTGCATTTAAGAGGCTCTCGGTTTGCTGTGCTCTTAAGAATCATAATGGCAGTGGCTAATACCTGGAAGCTATCATCATATGAATTTTACTTTAATTTTCCATTCAGTCTTGACATCACCAAGAGGTAAAAAATCTGAGCAAACTCTGAAAGATTTCAAGAGAGTTTTTTCTGGCATACAAATGTGGTATCTTGTGCTGAGGTGAGGTACATAAGGATCTGGTCATTTGTGATAAAAAGCAGGCTCTTGTCCATTTCCAGAACACAGACCAGCTTCCAAAAAAATCAAGCTATTTCTTCAAACAATGCAACATCCTTTCTTAATTAAAAAAAGTGCGTATTTCATGATAGCATCTTGCAGGTGCAGAATTACAAATGACTATCACATTAGTTTTTGCTAGAAACCTTGTTCATGCCATGAACTGAATTGTTTTGTGAGCTTATTTGCATGCAAGGTGATTTCCTTATCATATTGCCCTTGGGACACTCAAAATACCATTTTTTTAGAGAAACCTTGTTTTATCCTCCTTTATCAAACAGGAAAAAAAATTAATCTATGTATATTTGTTCTAATCCAGGCAATATTTAAAGCTGGTGCTAGTAAATGTGAAAGGCAAACAAACAAAGATGTATGCCAGATAGTACCTAAAAGGAGCCAATTTTCCTGTTGCATGTCTTTTTTTTCATTGTGTTAAAAGGGAACTTTCAGCTCAGCAACTTCCTGACAGAGCAACTTCCTAACCAAGACAGAAAATCTGTCAGTTCAGGAACCGGAACATATTTGAATGGGAAAGACCAGGGCATTCTGACAAGTTTATGGTCTCAATGTGAATATTTCAATGGAAATAGCTTCTGATTGACTGTCATGGGCCTTAATGATTCTGTTACCATTTTGTTCTTTATTATGACCATAGACCTTTCCCACAGCTTTATTTGATGATATTATGCTGATGTGCCACAAGGAATTTTGATCTAGCCAGCTTTAAGAATCAGATAAAATAGGATTAGTAAACACGTATGTAGTTGGTTATTCAAATTAAAAGCATGGAGCTCTCTCATCACTTAAAATCTGATTTTCTTCTTCCCACAGTGCTCTTAGTAACACACCTTGCATGAGATCTCTATCTAACATAAATCAACAGGGCTCTAGTGAAGACAGTATCTACCAGCCAGAGATTCATCCCTTTAGCTGTTTCAGTTTCTCAGCCTCTTTAAGAATGACATACTTTGACACGTGCTTACCTCACCTTACCAAACACTTTCTCACCAAGAGGGAGTGACTTATATCTTACTCCATCATTAACTTTGGCCCAATGTTTGAAAGGCTGCTGCACTATTTTCACACTTTCATGATGACGTGGGGGCATGTTATCATTGCACCATGCCCTAAGCATGGTGAAGAGGAGGCCTTTAATGCAGTGCATACAACAGAGCTGCACTAAGGGAACCCACACCTGGCAGTGGATATGGTTGGTACCCTCCAGGCTATGGAGTGCACCCTCAGCCATGTAGGTCTCGCACCATAGCCTTCTTTGTTTCAGAAGCAGGAATGGGTGCCTCTAACGGTCCCTCAGGTGGTGGTACCCCATGTGCACCTTCAGAGACAAGGACAGCCATGAGTTTGCTATCAGCAGTGTCCATGTGTGGAAGTAAAGGACCTGCAGTTAGACCCTTACCACTACTTAAGGGAGCTGCCAGCTTCAAGAGCTCAGTGCCTCATCCCACATCAGTTTTCCTCACTCTCATTCATCTATGTGGGGCTCCCCGTCCCCCAGCATTTTGCAATTCCACTTGCAGCAGAAGGGAGCTAAGAGCTGCTTTGAGCCAATGTTTACAGAGGCATAAGACATGCACAACTCTGTCAGAATCTTTATAACACTTTCATTTGCCAAAGGCACTCCAGCTGTGCAATGAACTAGTGGTGTGCCTCTGAGAAGCACACAATGGTTGGGAGAACTAAAAATTTAAAATACTTGTCTTGCAAAATAGTGTTATAGAAATGTATTTGTGGTTTTGAAAGGCTTTCTTTAAAATTGAGTCTGTTGTAGACCCCATTAGATTAGGGTGCAGGCTGGGTTTGCTACAAATGAAAGAGGTATATTATTAGTATTTCATTTAGGAAGACCTAACATTGGAGCTTCAAAAAGAAGGAAAACATTTACTTATTTTCTCCACTCTCCTGACTCTCAGAATAGTTTTCTTTTATTGTCCTACTTTCTTCTGGGGCTTTTTTTCTTGTGTATTTCTGTGAACCTGTTACTAAGAGCCTGAATGATTACAGGAATTGTACAGATTTGATCGGAACTTAAGTCCACTGGAAATTTGAAATTCTACATTAATAGCCTTTAATCCGGGAAATTTCTGTTGCTTGTGTGATCGCACTTAAAATTCCCTCCACTTTATCCCACAGTCCTCTAGAAAACACCAGCACATGAACTTATACAGATTCCAGAAAACACTAGTGTTCAAAATGATGCCCACTTCTCACTAGAGAAGCCAAAATTTGAAAATATCTTTCGCCAGCTGCATCATTGCTATACATGTCTTGATCAGAAAAGGAATCTCATTTAGGAGTCTTATTTGTCATCCAGAGGGACTTGGACAAACTCAAGAAGTGGGCCCATGTGCACCTCATGAGGTTCAATAAGGCCAAATGCAAGGTCTTGCACCAGGCTAGGGGCAACCCCCTGTATCAATACAGTCTGAGAGATGAAGGGATGAAAGCAGACCCTTGGAGAAGAATTTGGAAGTACTGGTGGACATGAAAAGATGTACATGAGCCAGCAACATCCGTTTGCAGCCCAGAAAGCCAACTGTAGCCTGGGCTGCATCAAAAGATGTGTGGCCAGCAGGTGGAGGAAGGTGATTCTGCCACTCTACTTCACTCTTGGATGACCTCACCTGGAGTACTCTGTCCAGCTCTGGAGTCCTCAGCACAAGAAATACATGGACCTGTTGGAATGTGTCCAAAGGAAGCCACAAAAATGATCAGAGGGCTGGAACACCTCTCCTGTGAAAAAAGAGCTGGTGTTGTTCAGCCTAGGGACACACCTTTTAGTAAGGACTGTTGTGATAGGACAAGAGGTAATAGCAAAAAAAGGTAGATTTAGTCTAGAAGTTGAAGCTTTTTACAATGGTGGTAGATGCCCCATCCCTGGAAACATTCAAGGTCAGACTGGTTGGGGCTCTGAGCAACATGATCTAGTTAAATATGTCCCTCCTCACTGCAGGGGCTTGGACTAGATGACCTTTAAAGGCCCCTTACAGCCCAAACTATTCTATGATTCTATGATTCATACCTGAAGTATGAGACTGGCAGAAAAGAGTCAGGACTACACTGGTTATTTGGTTACTGTTCTCCTGGTTAATATTATGTCTTTAATTCCTTCTGTGAATTACAGAATACAGTCCTGAATCCTTGGATCACAGCAGCACATTAATTGCTTATATAAATGTGGCAGTGAACTGAAATAACCTTTGGGTCAATCTTTCATGTGGTTCTGTGAAGGATCTTTATTCAGTTTTGCAATCACACTATGTTAACCATGGCTGGCTGGTGAGGTTTGGCTAAGCAACGTGTTGCCAAGCAGCATCCAAAGGAAAGGAAAAGAAATCAGAGAATAACTTGGGTTGGAAGGGATCTTCAAAGATCATCTAGTCCACCTACCCTGACATGGACAGGGACATCTCTCACTGTATCAGGTTACTCATAGCCACTCTAACCTTGAATACTTCCTATGATGGAGCATCTACAAATTCACTAGCAACCTCTTCCAGTGTTCCACCACCCTCACCATAAAATATTTCTTCCTTATGTCAATCTAAATCTACCTTTTTTTCAGTTTAAAACCATTGTGCCTTATCCTGTCACTGCAGACCTTGGTTAAAAGTCTCTCTCTACCTTTCCTGTAAGCTCCCTTTATATATTGAAAGGCCACAATAAGGTATCCCTGGAGTCTTCTCCAGGCTAAACATGAAAGATAGACCCATTTTTGGTCTTGGGCAACTGGAGTCAGAATCAGAACCGGTATTTAACACAAAAGTTAGTAACAGGAGCTTTGATCTTTATTTACTTGCTCTTCTCTAAGCGGGAAATTTCTGTTTAAGGAGCTGGGGAAGGAGAGAGTTTAACACATTCTCCATGAGCCCTGTGGATTGCAGACAAAATCACAGTCATATCACCATATGTTAATGCATTTACTGAGTATTGCTTTTTAATAGTTTTATACTGCAGCAAGTGAAGATATCATTTGGCTGTTATTTTCATTGTGCCAGCATTAGATATTGGTTTGTGTTAGATCAACATCAATGCTGTCACTCAAGTATCCATTCCTGTCATTACTCTAAATAGCATTTTGTCCTAATACATCAAGTCACTGCAGTGCAAGCAATAAAAATCGGTAAATACTTCTCAGTTATTCAGGGTATAAACAACTCTTAATTCATCCCCTCTTCACAGAAGGGTAGGACTAAACAGAAAAAAATTGGATAGTCTTTATTTAGCACAACTGCTATATTTTCCCTAGGAGCAAACAAAAGGGGCTATTTTGGGGAAAGGAAAGGCAAACAGGACTATGAGAGAGGGAGAAGGCAGCATGGTGCACACTGGTTATCTACCTAGAGAGAACAGGAACAGGTCAACTCATCTAAATATTGTCATCAGGGATGAGGTGACAGGTGCCAGCTGGTCCTGGAACAGAATGGATTGGAAGAGTAGATGTGATGAGGGGGAGTGGTAGTGTCCCAGCTAGAACAAAGGAAAAGACTAATATGTACTTTACGTGTCATGCAACAGCATAGATTTTCTGCTTTAGATCATGCCTAACGTGCTGCACACATGATAGTTGTCTGGGTAGCCTCAATAACTAATTAGATTGATAAATGCATCGATTGTCAATAAACTTCCAGGATCTTACGAAGTTACCAGTTTTTGATAAGGCAACTATTTCTGAGTCCTCTTAACAGATTGCAACCAGTCACGCACCCCTGGGGAACCAGATCATCAGACCAGCGTCTGCCCTGTGGATCAAAGAGGAGCAGATGTGCCGTCATTGGGCCAAAAATACTGAATGACTGACTCACAGATCAAAGGCTTATCAGTGCTTAATAGTCGCATTAGTGCCTTCTCATATCAGAAGTAACCCAGAAAACATCACGTCTCTGACTGATTAGCCTGCTTGTCCCGGAATATTTCTTCCTTCAGTCCCTTGCTCCCCAGTGTTTAGTTTATTCTTGATGTCAGGCACAACAACTGGCAGTTCCTGGATGGAAGACAATGTTCCAAGCACTGCACTGTCTCATATAGACCTTGGCTGTTTCTCAGAACTATGGTACAATATGCTACTGCTCACATGGAAAGACAAAACAGCTTGATGCCGGCAACAGTTTGATTAACTTTGAGACAGAAAAGGCAGAGGAACAGTAAATCTCTGGAAACATTTTTCACTTCTCTCAATTGAGCATGTGTCTTGCTCTTCACTTCTCACATTTCTCCTTTGGCTCCCTGAGTCCAGGCTAGCTCACCAGAGATATGCCAAACTTCACCCCTTTCCACATAGTTTGCACAAAATCTTTATCTCGCCATATATTTCCTATGGTGGCTTCAGGCGCCAAGTAAATGGGTACGAGGACAATCAAAGGAAAGTCAAACAGCCCATCAGATCACTATATCTTACATTGTTTCTACATAGGAGCCAGACAGCACAGGAAGTTAAACCTCCTGGAGTGATTCTGACAAAAAAAAATATTGAAAACCATTTTTCCTTGAAAGCCAAAATGCTTAGCAAGGTGGGTTCCAATTTCAGGAAAAACAGCAGTGGGGAGGGGTTTCTAAACCGGGCTATCAAGTCAGAGGGACTGCAGAAGGGAAGACAGCTTGAAAAATCTGATGCTGTCAAGACAAAAAGTGATATTTTCCAAAGATCCATTTAATAAAAAGCAGTATCAAGGATTTGGTTTTCCTGCAGTGCAAAAGAAAAACTTCACAACCTCAGAACTTGTCACAAAAGCTGCAGAAGCTGTCATGAAACAAACAACAAAAAAAATTGTTCCCTAGCCAACTTTACCTGCAAGTTTTTAAACAGCAATGGGTTGAGATTTAGGTTTGCAAAGTTACACCAAAGTCATCAAGTGTCTTGCACATTGAGATTTCATATGATACACCTAATACACCTCTTGAGAAATATGAGAAATGAAAACACTTTCTGGGAAAGCCAGGTGGTTTTTGGAGTCTTTCTGACCCACCATGGAAGAGTGTTTAAACCTGTAACAAATTAGATCAAGGCATGTAACTCCCTCTGTAGATGTAGTAAATTCCACGAGCAGTGCTAGATTGTAGGACTGTGCCCTTGTGAAAGGGCACAGGAAAAGCAACATATTTAAGTGATTTGTATGCTAGCAAGTAGCAGACAGCTACAAGACATACTAACACTATAGTTATGATCAAGAAATCATTTCCATGTTGAGAGGGCAAATACAGAGCTGAAACAAGTTCCAACCATTTTCAGTGGTTTGGGTTGTTTGTTTGTTTTTTTTTTTTCCTGACTCACTCTCTTGGAAGATGTTTGGGGTGTTTGGCTTCGTTTCTTAAACTTTGCCAATTGTACAATTATTGGCCTCCAAAGACATCAGGTATAACTTCAGTTGCTCAGGCAATTACTTACAATGGACAATCAAAATGAAGAAATGTGCATATGACTTTACATCTCTGTTGACTCAGGTATTTTCCGTTTCCATGTAATCTGTGGTTTCTAGCTTTGTTAAACCTGTTAATTTACAGTTTTGAAAACTGTAGCTTATTTTAAATGTATATGTTGATAGCAGTCCTAAGTGAATTACACCTCCAAGCTCCAGTGCATGATAAAATATCCTACAAAATGGTTTCCTGGGTTTTATAGGCAAATGGGTAGCAAAACCAAAAATGGTATTAAAAACATTTAATCTCACTTCTGTAGATTAGATTAACTGTGTTTTGTAATGAGCTCACACTAAAATTTAAGGACACATTTTGGTGATGACTGGATACCTATAAAGCACTTATTTCAGATGCAAGCCAACCATGCTTAGAAACAAAAGTTTATTAAGTGCATCTACTAATTTTTGCAACTACCCACCTAATGCACATTACAGAATGAATGAAAATTAAAGTCTACATGGGGACATCTGGCAAGGATATATTCACGTTTCTATGACTCAACCCAGACTGGGATCCTGCTCAGGCAGTGAAACCAGGCAAAATATTCCTGAAAAGTTATTCTCATTGTACTGCCTGCAGGTCTTTGAACACTATGAGTGTTTTCCACCTTCTGGAATCATGTATTATGGGAGAATCTTGACAGAAAAGGGGAGTTTCTTCTCTGTCATGATTGCAGAGGCAACCTAAACATTAAAAAAAAAAAAAAAAA
>VWZY01011437.1:405807-445531 GCA_013399075.1 Chloroceryle aenea | reverse complement strand
CAAAGGAAAGGAAAGGAAAGGAAAGGAAAGGAAAGGAAAGGAAAGGAAAGGAAAGGGGGAGAAGAGGAAAAGAAAAAAAGAAGAAGAAAAGAAGAAGAAGAAGAAGAAAAAAAAAAGGAACCAAGGAAAGGGCCTGTCCTACTGTGCTGCAGATAGAATGCTCCTGGGAGCAGAGCTTGATCATTAAATTCACACCAAACCTCAGTTTTCTAGGTGGAGGAAGCTTTGCATTTTCCTTAGACAAGAAAAAATGTAATTGGGCTGCCTCCTTCTCCCAGGTACTTCCCTCCAAATTAAGAAATAAAAGGAATGAATACAGAGTGATCGGATGATGTTTTGGTTTAACAACAGAAACACACATTTATTCCCAAGGATAATCTTACCATTGCCATGAAAATTGCAGTTCACATTCTCTCTTCTGCAGTGGATGTGCTTACAGACATGCACAATGAACAAGGTCTGGTAGTGCTGGAAGTTGTTAACAGACAAAGAGCACTGGATGTGCTTGAAAAACAGAAAACTTGAAGAAAA
The DNA here is from genome assembly GCA_013399075.1 of Chloroceryle aenea. NCBI lineage: Eukaryota > Metazoa > Chordata > Aves > Coraciiformes > Cerylidae > Chloroceryle > Chloroceryle aenea. Next base: position 445,000 of record VWZY01011437.1, on the reverse strand, counting down.
GGTCTGGAAAAAGTAGTAATATGAAATTGAAGAGCAAATAGTCACAGTTAATAAAACCATAGCAACATGAAAACATTTAACTCCTTGGGTTCACAATAGGACAGTTTTAATTTCCCAATAGGACAGTCTTGATTTCTTTAGAATCACCTGAGACGAAGCTCAAAAAATGTAAAATGCTATCTGAGAGGGAAGAAACATCATCAATGAAAAGGACACATCATTAACTCTTGAGTGAACCTTCAGCTTAGGGTGAAATTTTCAGATCACAAGGCTTGTTATCTTGCATCCTAAAATGCTGCTCTCGACAAATGCCACTCCTGCCAGGTGATGTCCCAGTAGTAGCTACACGGCCAAGTGCAATTTTGAATATTCTGAACTCTTACCCTCTGCATGGCATAAGCATGGCAGCTTCTCTGAAGATAATTATTTGAGTTTTCCTAAATCCCTTCTTTCTGTACAGTAGGCTTTACAACTGTAAAATATATCACAAGATTTCCATTGCAGTGCACTGTTTACTACAGAATGCAATCTCAACAAAACCAAACATCCATGTGTTTCAGCTTTCTATTTCTTCAGTGAGAATTTCAGCTTTTTGATTTCTAGTAGTTTAGTATTCAGACCTTTTCTTCTCCCCTGGTATCCCCTGAGCATGAAATAGACTGTTGCACATCCACTTGAGTGCAATATTCTGTTTAACTTTAGTCCAACGGGCATTCTTAATATTGGAGTTTTTGAGGAGAGGAGTTAGTCTAAAAAATATGATTTAAGGTGACAAAAAAAGATGAGCAAGATCCTATGAGGGAAAGGATATTTTTTTTTGTTTGTTTTATTTTTGTACTGAAAAAGAATGACTTGGAAGAGTACAACTGGTAGGAGGTGATTGGATTTATAGCATGTGTGCACACCAGGCTAGTGCTCAACATAAAACTGCCAGTTGCCTCATCTGAAATACGCTGACAGATTGCACAAAAAGAAGTAGAGGTAATATTGATAGTCTTAACAACTTCCTTGCCATTAATAATTACTTTAAGACTAAGTACTGAATGCTGAAAGACATTGTTTAGACAAAACCTGGGCAGTAAACTGTGCTTGAAAAGGCAGACCAACTTTTCTGTTGTGGTTTCCCTGACTTCTCATTGGCTGTTACTCATTTTTCCTCCATGATTAACACTATCTACAGCTCAGAGATTTTCTCTCCATGAGTACAAAGTTCAATAGTTGCTGGTTTATTTAGCATATTTGGTGAGGAGACTTTAACATCTGATAACTTGAATTGTTCAGGTTGGTTGTACTGATAAATTACACTAGCCAGACTGGCACCTTGACAACTCCTTTGACAACATGTGAGTATAGTGCAAATTTCAAACAAGACCATGAGAACACACAAGATATTAAGATGATATTGATTTCCACCATTTTTATAATCAAAACCTGTGCTACAAATGTCTAAAAATCAGCTATATAAATACAAAGAAAAGTAGCAAGTGAAAAATAAAACAGAACATCCAGATTGGCTCCTACATTCAGAGACACTGCAGTGCAACTTGGAAATCAATTCTATCCCTCTTCTATTTTAGACAGAAAAGTTATTGAAGATTAAAAGCCTAGTGAAAAGAAATAATAATAATAAAAAAAAAATCCTGACACACAGCCTAAGTGTTCTTTGATGCTTTATTCCATTGCAACTAGCATATTATCATCTCCACATCTATTAAACTCTACTTCCATTTTTCCCCTCTTTGAAATCCTTCATTTATAATAGCAGATTCTCTCCATTTTCAGAGCATCTCGCATTTCCTTTCCAAAGAGATATATATCTACTACTTCATACAGAGCAGAAGCTATAAAGTGTAAGCAAAGGCTAATAATATCCCTTGTCAACTGAGTGATCATCACACATCTTTCTTACTGATGCTTGCAAGGGTCAGGAAAAAAAGTAAATGCTTCCAAAGCTTTTAATATTCCTTTCCATAGAAGAAGTTTCTTTAAATTTTGCAACTATCAAGAAATCTGATTGTCTTCATCAAAGTGAACCCATTAAAGCTAAATATCAGCATGTCCATTAAAACTAATGAATAGATTACTTTTTTTTTGATTGTTCAGAAGTCTACAAATCCCAAGGTGGAAGATGCACTCCAGCAGTCAAATTCTTCAAAACCTACTCAAATCAGTTCCTGATGGAGCACTGCTGCAATAAGAAACAGAGTCCTTGGAGAATCAGGACACAGAGATAATCTTAATTTTAGGGTATTCAGTAACAGGATCTTTACTTGTCTCCATAGTAGGAGTAAGATGATGTAAATTTTTATTCTTCATAGAATATTAGAATATAGACATCAACAGAAGGCTATCCTTCACCATTTGCATTTCCCATTGGTTTTGCACTATGAAAGTAATTGAAAGTTTCTTCATAATCTTTGATGAGAGATAATGAGCAGAAAATAGAGACACAGATGCTTCTGAGTCTGTATAACAGCAATGAAGGGGCTCTGTGGGTGACACGTGCTACAAATGTCTGGGAGTACAGCCATTCATATTCAGGCATGGGAACATTTTTAGCCAAGCCCCAGCCCAGTACAGGATTTTTTTGACACTCAGTTTCCTATTAGGCTAATGCTATCAAAGACAGGGAATGTTAAACCCACCTCTGAACTCCCATCAGACCCTTCCTTCAGAGCCCACCAGCTCCACAAAGGCTGAAGTACATGAAACTGTCAGGAATCAGCAAGCCCTTCACAGCAAAACCAATCAAATTTCCAGTAATCCCACAAATTATATCAGCAAGTGTAAATCCAAGCAGGTATCCACATTATCTTTTCATATTAAAGCCAAAAGGCAGAGAGGAGTCAAGTGTCAACTGTCCTAGAGGACCCCATGAAACATGTCTCAGGTCCCTTTCCTTCACTGTTGCCCTCATTTATAAGTAAGCTGACTGGATACAGGAAAGTTGTTCTCACTATTTCACAGCAAATTTGCCTATGCCCAGATACCCCAACAACAGGGAGCTTGGCAGAGCCTCAGCTGTAGAAATATATCTGTTCCAGAGTTTACTGCATTAGAGAGACAGCTTTTATGTACTCTCCTCTGCAGCTGCATCTTGTAAAAGGGAGGGGAAAAAAAGTAATCCCCAAAACCAGGAGTGTTAGAGCTCAGAGCTGACTACCTCTTTCTAACATTTGCTGGCTCCCGGTTGTCAGTGCCACACTCCACAACATTACAGCAGTATATGTTCTCTGTAGCCCCTTGTGAAAGCACCAGGCCCACTTCAGCAATAACCACTTGGAAAAAAACGTACAGGTACCAGGAGTGCAAAGTGTCCGGATGATGTTCATCATGTGCTTTTGGATCTGACGAGAGTCTGAGTACTTAATCAAGTAATTCAGGATTCGAGGCCAATACTGGGTCCAGTCTTAAGCATCTGGGCAGCTCAGAGATCCCATGCTGTATAATTACCATTTTCCTACTTTATCCACTGGTCCTGGCTTTACATGGGAAAATAGTCTAGGTGTTCCCTCCTATGGATACAATCTTGTTCCCTGCATCAAAGTCACTTGACCAGAGGCAAACAGTTTAATTTTAAGTAGGAAGGGAACAGAACAGAAGGACTGGAAACAGTGACAGCTTTATGAAGAGGTGGTAGAGAATAAATGCTGGGAATCTTTCTAATCAAAATGTCAAAAAGGTCACTTAAAATCACAAAATCTGATGCACAGCACAGTATGGCCCCCGAAATTTCACCCTGCAATTCCTGACTAAGCTATGACTTCTCTTAGAGGAGAATCCAGATCGCAATTATTTTCATTAATGTTCCTAGGATAACACTGCGGAATATTAAATGCATTCTGCCTGCCAGATAAAGGGAGCATTTTGTGAACAGCACCAAGAACTGCCTTTCCCCAGTCTAAGTGGAGATAACATAATATATTGCTGCCTCCTACAAATATAACTATCAGTGCACCCAGCTGCTTTTTTTAATCTCATTATTAATTTTGTCTGGACCTAATAACATCAGCACGCTTAAATAGTACTGAGACTATGAGCAGAGTGAGTGAGGAAGCACTGTTCCTTATTGATTTGACAGGGAGGTTTTACCAGAGACAAGGCATACTAATCCTAAATATAAAAACAAATATTCAAGGCAATTGTAAGTGAGGGAAGATGAAAGCAAGTAAGTCAGGCAGTTTGTTAAAACTGATCAAGGATGAAAAACAAGAAGTTACCCATTTAACTACAGCATCCTTATACTTAATAGGAATAGGAACTGTAATAAGAACTTGTTCTTAATTTACATGTAAGTAGCGTTAAGTTCTGATTCCTACACTCAGGTCAGCCACAGAATGCTGAAATCAGTTGTAACTAATAGACATCTATTACAGCTAGATGCTATTAATGGGTTGCCAGATGTTCCTGACAGAGTTTACTCTTCATAAGAAGGCAATGATAATAAATGCATTAACATTGTGAAGGTATAGTGCCTGCCATGTTATGCACTGGAGGTAGTTCTGTGGCAGTTCGGGGCACCAGTCACTTGTATAGAGAAGAGCTCAAACTGAACATTAACTTAGAAATGGAGATGCAGCTTCTTTGGTATCTGTACAAGTAATACCTGGTGTGGGTCAGTATACATTTTCTTGCTCTTTCTGAAGGTCAGTAAGTCACATTCTCTCTACTTTGGAGGTGATGACTGAGTCCCTGGAAGGATTAGATGACCACATAACAGCAAAGTCTCTTAGTTCCCAATTCTCTGTTTACCAAATCTCAAAGAAGCTTGTCTGTAACCATCAGAGAAAGCTCTCTTTAGGGTCCCTGTATATACACAAAAATGAGAAATGTGAGGTGACTGATATGTCCTATTACATCACAGTCCACAGAAAGTACTTACACTATTACAACATTAGCAGAGGTGTCAAAAGAGCCTCAGACACCTTACAATGAGAGAGACACAGTCTGTGACCAGAGAAAGCAGTGCTTTTCCACTTTGCTGCTGACCATATCAGGTTCCTCCAGGAATGCTGGTTTACAAACTCACTACCTTCTTCCACTTCAGAAGAAAAGAGTAGGTCCAGGGCTATCTCCAGCAGCCAAACACATCAGGAAGAAAGGAATGCTTGCTCTGCTACTACTCCCTGTTGACTCTCTGAGGAAGCATCAAATAGAAATGTCTCTGATGCAGCTTCAGGTACCACCCTTCCAGAATGAAACACCAGTTGCACAATCTAGGGGAGGAGTAACAGCCCTAAAATAAAGGGTTTAGTCACCATTTCAGAGCTCAGTATCCGATGAAAAGAAAATAGTGTTTGTATATAGATAAGTTCCTGTGCATCTCCCCCACTCTCCCTAAACACATATTCATTGTTTTGAATTCCACGTATCTCAAGTCCTCATTATTCACTTCACACATGACTCCCACATATTCTGTGAGGATGGAAATAAATAGACATTTGTTAAAACAAATAAGGTCCGTTTGGGGATATATGGGAGGTGTTAAAGTCTGAGATAAACTAAAAATCTTAATCCAGCCCTTATAAAAACCATACTATTAATGATCAAACTTCCCACAGTGAGAAGACTAGAGTAAGCTGGCAGATTTTCCACTCTTCTACCCACAGTTTGTGTCTGGGTAACTCTCAGCCACACTGACACAGTTGATACTGCAAAGGACTTCTCTTCTAAAGCTTCTCTCTTAGTATCATCCTAGATGTTCCTGAAAGTTACACAGACATAGACTATGAGACATTTTAATGGCAAATAGCTTGTTTACTGAAGAAATGATGTTTTAAGTATTCTAGATTAAAATCTGTACATTTGGGTCAAACTAGGGAAATATTTTTCAACTACACACTATTAATTTTTTTCCTATTGAGGAAAATATAACTATTATATAAATAAGTAGTATTCTATTTGTGTATTAGATTAATTAAGAAATGCAGGTGTTATCCCCAAGAGAGTCAGTAAGAGTTAAGACCCTTCTTAGCTGTCCTTCAGCCTTCCTCACTACCAGCACCGATGGTAAGCATCAAGCATAAAGGACAGCCCAAGTTAAAATCCCATCTTTGCCTTACTCAAAAGCAAACCCAAGACTTTTCACCCCATGTAACAGCCAAGTCTGTCACTGAGAAGAGCCTGGCTCCTTCCTTCTGACCTTCACCCTTTACATGTTTATAAACATTAATGAGGTCTCCCCTCAGTCTCCTCTTTTCCAGGCTAAAGAGATCCAGCTCCCTCAGCCTTTCCTCATAAGGGAGATGTTCCATTAGTCACATACTTTAGACCAGCCCGGTGGACTTCCATGGTGGTTGAACTGATGGAGGACTCAGGCACCAGGACAGGCAGCTCATACCCTGCATGATTCCTGGAAAAGCATTACCCTTCTGCCACTGGCCTCAGCCTCACAAATGGGCTTGGAATTCATTTTAAATAGAAGAAAAACAGAAACCTACCTAATGCACAAGCTAATTTGTTTGCAAATGTTCCACTCATGTCATACATGGAAAGCCACTCTGAAGCAGCCAAGCTCTATTTTTACCATCTCAGTTTTCCTTTTAATTTTGCTTTTGAATGCACAAGAAGCGTGTTCTTCTTACCAGTCTATTAATTTATCAAAAGCTCTCCTCCATGGGCTCGATACTTTCACTTACTGCACAGGAGTTGTTTTCTCTTGAAAAGGTTACCTCCTTTATTAACTATTTCCTCAAGTGAGTCTGATCACATATACCTAGTTAAAAAAGACATAGAATCCACATTTTATTCCAGTATATTTATTGTTTCATATAGTAGCTCTAACAAGAGCAATCCGTACTGCTGATGTCTATAAGCAAATCCCTGAAAGATAGCTCATACCTTTCAGAGGTCAGCCTTCTCCGTCTACAAATCAGGAGACATGTGAAAAGCAGAACTACTCTTTTTTTCTCTCAAGATATCTAAAGGCTATGAAAGCTTTGAATTATTTGTGCTCATGCTGAGCTTTGCTAGCTCAAATAAAGATAGATGGGCTTTGCTAGCTGAAGGCTAATGTACCATCTAAAATGTCAATTATTTAAAAAACATAATACCAGTTCAGCCTGTTCTAGTAAGATCCATACATACTATAGAAAGAAAATTTAAATCCACAGTAGTATTGCATTTTTGTATTAAACTCTACTTTCATCCACCCAGAATCAAATGCTATCAAGACTCCTTCACAGATTTGCAGAAACTGAATGTTGTGATATAGCCAGCAGGGATAACATGAGCCTGGCACCATCAAGCCCTTCTACTCTTGCAAAAAGATTCCAGCTACCTCTCAAAGTACCTCATTTTTAGAGAGGAAACGGGTGATCTAGTTACTCATGCATGGGACTCTACTGGTGAATGACGGGTTATTTGCAGTCAGACTAGAAGAAAATACAGGAAAAATTAAGCACAAGACAAAAGCACTTTTACATTCTTTTTAGCAAATTAAGAAAAACAAAGAAAATCCCCCTACCTCACCTCACCCAAAATAGGCATTACAAAGATTTTCATATAATCCTTCCATTCTGAAGTTATTTAATCCTTTTGAGCTTTTGTTTCTTAAAACTAAGCAAAAATTTTAACGTTAAAAAGTGAAAATTTTATTGTGGTATTGTTGCTAAAATCTCCCAGATGTCAGTATTTCACAGGCAAAATAGAACATTTTTGAAAGTCTGAAATTAAATGTCTTTTGGAAAGACCTGTTGGTCAAATTGAATCCAATTTACAAAATAAAAGTGCTTATAGGTTGGTGTTTTTGCTTCCTTTTTCGCTATAGAATAGGATAATAGCAATTATAGCAATTTCATGACAACTTCTTTGATTCTTTTTTTTAAACAAGTTTATAGACCTGTTTAATTTATTATGTAGCTTAAATGAAATAAAATAGTAAATGGTATTTCAGACACCATTCTATTGTTTATTTGCATATAAAAAGTTGATATTTGTTGACATGGAAACATTTTTTCATGGTTTAACTTATATTTTCAGTCTTGTTGAATCTGTCATAACAAATTCATATGTAGATTTTCTATAAGCTCTGTATAGCTAATGCTCATTGTAGAAAGGGTATATGGCTTTTCATTCAAATTAAACAAAGGTAAAAAAAAATCTGGATTGAAACCAAACATATGTTCATTCAATCTTTTGTTCTTGTTCAACTAAACAACTTTTTTTTTTTAAGAAAAACAAACAAAAACAACAACAAAAACAAACAAACAAACAAACAAAAACCAAAGCCAGATACTCTGACTGAAACAAACCTGTTGTTGAACGTGGAAGTCCTTTTATCAAAAATGAGCATCAGGCAGATCCAGTGCATGGCATGCACGCTCACTGACTGAAAATAAAAACACAACCAGTCGGGCTCCACACAAAGCAGAGCGAATTTTTTGAAGGTACCTCACAGAGACACTGAGTGGTGTAGCTATTTGAGAAAATATATGACTGTATCTTTGAGAGCTGCAGTGCTCAAGAACAAGAAACATTCTTAAAGCTCCCTCATATAGATTCCTTGCAATCTGATAATGTGGTTAACTCAGTCTGTTTTCACAACACTGGTAGGAATTCATTATTTCTGAGACCTCCACACACTGTCAAATGCTGCTATGTATACTTTTCATAATCTAACTGAAGATCTGAAAGAGATCAGAAAGATGAAATACAAGCCAAAGTCTCAAAAATGATTGTGAGGAGGCCAGACAGAGTGATGTATAAGGATCATTTCTTTAGGAAACATGGTTAAAGTACTATTCTGCACTTGCCATTTCTAGGTTATGAAAATACCACAGGTTGAAAGAAAACATTGGCCCAGCTGCAATTATGGAGTTTTTAAAAAATTCTTTCTTCTAAATGTTTTTTTTAAAATGTCACTTCCAGCCTTATTTCACAGTTATTTTTCTCTGCGGTCTATAAACTGCACAAAGTAGAAATGGGAAGACAGTAGCAGGCAACTAGGTCTTTGTATTTCACTGTGACATCCTTTGGCAGACAAAGGGGATGTAACTAGTGATGGCCTCATTAGTTAGCTTAAAGAAAGCAGGCAGAATCACAGTATCAAGTGCTGTAAGAAATGGAAGAGGATGGGTATGGAAAGAATATGGCAGCTGTTCAGATAAATTAAGTAATTGTAGGAGGGCTAACAGCCTGGTCTCTGAGACAATGTTATCTGAGAGGCAATGTTTGGATTTAAGAGTTTCGGTTTTTATGTCAAGCCAAATGAACACTGTCACTCACCTCAACCATCAGAGAAGTTACACCAGCCAAATCACAGCCATAAGAGACAGCAGCAATCACAGAAATGTTGCTTCCCCAGTACCAAGGAGAAAAATTTCAGTAATTTTTCTTCTCGAGCATGCTAAAAAGTTAAATTAAAATCCTTTCTGATTTATGTAAAGGAGGAATGTCTTGCTTTTTTGAAGTATATTGCCTAGGAAAAAAAAAAAAGCCACCAAAATACTCTTTTCACTGCAATGAAGTTATCAGGAAAGAAATCTCCATAATCAGATTAAATTAAAAAAAAAAAGTGTTACGGTCTGTTTCAATTTTCTCTGTCTTTCCAGCCCCTTCTGTAACTTCATGCAATAGTAATAGCAGGAGAAAATCAGTATGCTTAAGCAGTGTCTGTGGTCCAGAGGCAGCCTGTTTGGGATGCAGCTGGATGTAAACTGAGGGAGGAAAAGTTATAATTTAGGAAAGGAAGTTTATGACATCTTTGCATTCTTTTGAGAATTGAGGGGTAAGAGAAATCAAGTATCTGTACTTCAGTCATTCTATTCTCTGTAGTCCATATTTATTGAAAAAGCAGCCCTAGCAAGTGACAGTTCTTTCTAGCTCAAAAACTTTGTCTTTACCAATGGTGTTCAAACTGGTCTTCCAAAGCCTTGCTTCACTAAGGAAGCTGGCAGTGGGCAAAATCATCTGCAAAATAGCAGTCAGTAGTGTGTGTGTGCTACTTTGCATTGTAACACACACGCACTACCCAGAGTGCTGATGCCAGATGGTTTCCCCAGGGAATGTTGACCCGATCCAGGGAAAGTTTACTCAGTGTATGTGATGTTTTGCAGTGTAAAAGTAAACACTCTCAAAGTAATCTGACATGTGCTAATACTGTGCTGATGATGTCCAAGGTTTGTATCTATAGAGAGAGTCTTCTGTCCATTTCTGTAGGACAGTACTAGAAGTTCTTGTGCTTGGTTGCAGTCTTGCATCATTGCGTAAGTTATTGGCTTCAGCCGACCGATACAGCATATTGATTGAATCAAGTCCTTCCTTTCTGATAAAAATATTATTGTCCATTCTTCCTATGCCTTATATTTATGATACTTCATTGATCAAAGCAAAACAAGCTGTCAGAGTATGTCTGTGCAGCATTCAAGATGGTTCCAACACCTGCCCAGAAAGCTCTATGAATATTCAGACACAAAGCTGTCTCAAGATTGTCCAGCAATGCAGGCAGAAAGTGTATTTGGTCTTCTCAAGGATAACCAAGTACAAGTAAAACCGCTCTTACTTCAGGAAGGAGAGAGAAAAAAAAGGACAAGAATGGAGATTAAATAGCAAACAGCAAGGAGAGAGAAGGGCTGGCTTCTCCTGTAAGCATGGAAGCGGGAAAGCTGGTGTTATCAGCTCCTTCTATGAGGGTCTACTTCTCTCCTCTCTAGTCACCTCACCGGACAAACAGACTTTGACAAGGGCAACAGCTGCTTGCCTTGATTTCTAAGCTTTCACATATGCACCAGGTCCCTCACCAATCTGACTACATCTACAATGCTAAATAAATCCAGTCCAGGAATTGTTCTGCAACCCTAAGAACAAGTGGTACAGGGTGTCTAAGATGTGCTGCAGAGCGCTTGTCCCAGAGTCTTTTGTGGACTTTATGTCTCTTGGTGTTAAGACATAACTAGTATTTTGACTGGGGTTTTTTTCCACTTCAAAATATCTGAAATAACATAAGGTCTGTGTTGCAGACCAAGGTTATACGTTGCTTGATGCAGAGGTGACATGAGGGCCTGTGGAGAAGTATGAGGGAGCAAAGGCTGCTGGGACAGTGTTGGCAGATGAGAGTGAAAGAATGCAATCCAATGCAATCTCATCCATGCTGTCTAATGAGACCAGTCCATGGCATGTGCTGTCTCTCAAACCATTGCCACATATTGTCTCAGAGTATTAGCTGGCATGGGCCAAAGTCAAGACACATAGTTTGATAACATTTAGCAGTACAGATAATCAACACTGGACAGGCCAGTCAAGGTTTGATTTACACTTCAGCTTCCAGAAACATCCATCACCACTTTCTAGATATCAGTGACATTGCAGATGCAGAATTAAATGAGTCAGAATTATCTCTACAAAATGTTCAGCTGATCACATAATTTTTGTTTCTGAAGTTGGGAAAAAAATATGAGATGAAGGAACGGGTTCTCCCCATCTCTTCTCACAAAACTTGAAAATACTTTTTCTCCATACAATCAGTAAGGACAATATGTGGAGAAACCAGGATTTAACTAGCCCTTGCACAACTTCCCTGGAAGGCTGAGCTGTAAATGCTCAGATGCAAAGGAGAAGTTGCAGAGAAGATGAAGTCATACTCTTCTCAGAGGCGCACAGGATAAAATAAGGAAAGATGGGCACAAGCTGTAATGAGGGAAATTCCAATAGGATACAAAGCAACCAAAAGAAAGTATCTAATACCAGAGGTGCAGCACTGGGACAGAGCCCAGAGAGGTTGCGGAAACTCCCATCCTTGGCCCTGAGCAACATAATTTAACTCTGAAGTTATGTCCTGTGTTGAGCAGGGGTTTGGTTAAGAGACCTTTAAAGGTCCCTTCTGACTCAAAATATTCTATGGTTTTGAGCAGGTTTTAATTTTTTTATTATTATTATTTCTTTATATTTTTTCTTTATTTCTAGCAGTAAGAGCATGTAAACACGAACGGTATAGACTGGTAACACTCGGGTCAGTATACTTCCTTCATGCTTTCTCCTTTTCCTGGTACACACCACAGAGATTAAAAGATGAGTTCTTAGTAAATCTCTGAAGAAATACTGCAACTGACAAGGAAAAATTTTGGCATTAGTACACGTGATAGTAACTGGCAGAAATAGCTGTAGTTGAGTAACTGCAAAAAAGAAATGTCTCAGGGGGCACATCAGACAATGACATAATACAGCAGCTCAGGGAGAGATCTGATGCAGAGGCATCAGAAAGAAAGCATGTGGCCAATATTTGTAGCTGTTAAGGCCCGTCAGCACTCTGAATCATTAATGATCCCTATTATCATACTAGAGCAGTTGTCAGCAGTTTTGCCACATGGAAATACTAGACATGAGGTGAGGTCTGGTGTTGCCAGGTGGCATGACACAAGGTGAGACACCTGGGCCATCTCTGCCACCACCGTTGCTCCACCACTTGCAGCAGAAGTAGTGACAACAGTATGAATTTTCCAAGAGAAAAAAAAAAAGCATTCTTTCTATTTTTCTCACATTCTCAGAAAAAACACTGCTTCTAAGGAGGCTGATTTCTGCAATGGTTGTGGATAGGACAAAAACACTACAGCAAAGGAGACTGAGGTCTGATTTTTTCAAAAGAGATATAGTACCTATCTGACCTCTTTGTACATTTTTATGAGCATGCAAGAGTCTTTGATTTTAATGCAAGCCTGCATGCTTATCATGGCCAAGAATCTTCATTCTGCCTTCCTGGTAGCCCACCATTGTCTAATCTTCCATTGGTATAACATGAATTTTAGAGTCAAAATGTTGCCTCCATCATGTTGAGCTTAGTCTCCATTATTCAGTATTCTCTGAAATTACATGGGACACCTATTTGTTCCCTTTTGTAGCTCTATGGGTTTGTCATTCTTAGATGATTTTCTTACTTATAAACTGCTAAAAGTGAAAACATCTTTACTTTTCTCTTTCTGATAAAAGCAAGGGAACAAAAGTGAGGAAGTTGAGCTTGAAGGAGTAGTAAGCACTAGAGAAGGGTGATGGACCATCTGCCATAAAGAGTAAGAAGAGGCTGTTAATTTAACACATAGCTTGTGACAGAGATTACTTGTACCATCCACGGGAATATGATGAACAAGAACATGGCACAAGGCAGAGCACATGTGCGACATCAGCAATAGCCAATACATATGCTGACTCTGCTCAAAGGAGTAGCATCTAGACTGCACTGAACTGGGCCCCAGAAAACACTTGGGACATTCACAGAATCACAGAATGGTAGTGGTTAGAAGGGACCTCTGGAGATCATCTAGTTCAATCCACCTTCCAGAGCAGGATCACCTCAGGCAGGCCACTAAAGAACACATCCAGGTGGGTTCTGAAAGTCTCTCAAGAAGGAGACTCCACAACCTCTCTGAGAAGCCTATTCCAGTTCTCTGCCACCCTCACAGTAAAGAAAATTTTCATCATAGAATCATTTAGTTTGGAAAACACCTTTAAGATCATCTACTCCAACCGTAAAGTCCGNTCCTGTCCCTTAATCATCCTCTTAACTCTCTCTTGAACTTTTCCTAGTATTTCCCTGTCCCTTTTGGACTGTGGAGACCTGAATNACACATCCAGGGATGGTAACTCAATCAGTTCCTTGGGCAGCATGTTTCAGTGCCTGACAACTGTGGATTTTTTTTTGCTTGATCTCCAGTTTNAGCAGGCCAACCCCTAACCTGTACCAATATATGGAGTTATTGCTCCCCAAGTACAGGACTGTACACTTGACTTTGCTAAATTTCATTAGATTCCCCTCTGCTCAACTCCCTAGTCTGTTTGGATCTCGCTGAAAGGCAGGACAGCCTTCCGATGTGTCAGCCAATCCTCCCAGTTTTGTATCAAACTTGCTGAGGGTATACTCCATCTCTTTGTCCAGGTCATTGATGAAGACGTTGAACAAGATTGGACCCAGTACCGACCCCTGGGAAACATTGCTAGCTGCAGGTCTCCAGCTCGACTCTGAGCTGCTGANCCACCAGCTTAGTTGCTCTTCTCTGGACACACTCCAGCATTGCAATGTCTTCCTTTATTGAGGTGCCTAGTAACCTGTAGCATTGCATGTTCAGGTGGAACGTCTTGTGTTCCAGTTTGTGCCCATTGCCCCTCATCTTATCACTGAGCACAACTGATAAGAGACTGGTCCCATCCNGTTGAACAAGATTGGACCCAGTACCGACCCCTGGGAAACATTGCTAGCTGCAGGTCTCCAGCTCGACTCTGAGCTGCTGATCACCACTCTCTGAGCATTATTGTTTAGCCAGTTCTCAATCCATCCCTACAGTCCATGCATCTACCCCATCTATCCTGATCTTATCTACAAGGATGTTATGGGAGACAGAGTCAAAAGACTTGCTAAAGTCAAGATAGACAACTTCCACTGCTATCCCTTCATCTACCCAGCCAGTCATGCCATCGTAGAAGGCTATCAGATTAGACAAATATGATTTCCTTGGTGAATCCATATTGACTCCTCCTGATAACTTTATTTTCCTCCATGTGCTTAGAGATGACCTCCAGAATGAGCTATTCCATCACCTTTCCTGGTGACCACAGTCATCACATACATAAACAGTTTCAATGGTCAGCATGCATGCTGACATAAAAAACAATAGGTTAATACGTGTAGAGTCACAGGTTTACAGGATAATCCTTACCTGCTCTGAACCTGTAGCATTATGGAAGCCAAAAGTCTGGTAAGAAATATGTATAACTAATCAGACAGGAGCAGAGGTATGTAACAGTAAATTCTCCTTATTCCAGAGATCTATATTTAATGCCAGGTGCATGCACTAGAGAGGGCTCTGAATTAACAGACCTCAACACTCAGGCTTCAGGTTGTAAACAGGTCTCATATTCCAATTTGGGATCCCCAGTCTAATGAAAGCAGAAGATTTGGTGATCAACTCCACACATCTTTGCAGGTTCAAAATTGTTAGTCTTTTTTACATTGCCCCATATACTTACCAAAGCCAAGGCTTCCCTGTGAGACAAAAACTACAAGGTCAAATAACTATTGAAAATGGAGTTGTGTTTTTTTAAGTTCAGGTATCAACTTCATTTTTCATCCTCCATAATAAAAGGGCCAAGAATCAGGAAAAAATGGAAATGCTTGTACTTCACGGAGGCAAAGTGTTACTTGAGCTGATATTTTGCACCTGTACAGGCTCAAAAAAAATTGAAATAGTAGAATGTTATTTTTTCAAGTTGGATTAGAAGGCAATGATGAAACATTGTGCAAAATGTGCAAAAACAAGGTATCATTCTTACAGCCTCTTCTCTGATCAAATATACTCCAGTTTACATTTCTAATGAAGATTGCTGCTGAAATAAATTTAAATCACATGCATGCTCTCTCTGAAATTATATTTATGATTCTATGGGTGCAAATAAGTAATTTTGTTCTTGAAGAAATTTGCCAAGTCAGTGTTTATTGAACATTTCAACATTCCAAAATGAGTTGAGTGAATAGAAACTCTTGCATTGATTTCAACAGCACAGAACCAGATCCAAGTTCCTTTCTTTTTTGGGAGAAAATCTGCATTTTGTGATAATGAGTGCTTACAATTGTTAGCTGATCATAAAAGGCTCTTTTTTTTTCTGTAAACAAGACTCTTTCTCCTCATATCTAGTGGTAATACACAGTGTCTCACAATACAGATGACCTGGTTTCACTGACAGTAATACAGGCTGCATTCATCAAACAGGTAAATCTCCCTCTGTTCTGAGAATATCCATTCCTGTATCCTCAGTTCTCATCAGACATGAGATTTTACAAAGCTCTAAAATGATGACTAAACCCAGCCACAGATCAGCCAAGGTATTTCAAAATCTCCCTGTCTACTTCCTCTTTCTGCATCACAAGCAAGAAAAGAAAGACCCAGACTTAGAGTAGAGCAATTAATATTGCAGAAAATGCATTGTGCAGTGCTACGTCGTCTTCTCAAAGTCTAACAACCTCACAGAAGCAGCAGGGAACAGAAGTAACTATCTCGTACTACCAAATATTCCACAGATAAGTTCAGTGTCAGGGAGGCTTGTGATCACAGCAAATGAGAGGTGAATACTTGGCAAGCTTGGATCTTACAAATAAAAACACCTGCATGACTTAAAAGTTAACTTCATCCTCTTAGGAAAGTGAGGAATGACCTGCATGCAACCAGAAATCACAGTCAGAATGATGTCTTCTTGACACTTGTATATGTGCAATAAATCTCGCAAGAACAATTTGTAGGCTACAAATGATTATTTATAATCAGTAAATTTTCAATGAATTTGCATACAAACTGTTCACAATTACATTAAGAACTGATAAAATTAGTCAACTAAATGACAGTGAAACATTTGCCAACCTCTTTATATCAGCTTCTGTTACAAAAAAGTCAGTTATAATCTGTAATATTCTCTGTTGAAACTCTTAATTATTTTTCAGGTCATCCTACAACTCTGTAACAGTATACAATCATAAAAGGATACAAATATTTATATTAGACAATTATGACTTTTACATACTTTCTTTTGCTTTGTATTTGTACAGTACCATGACAAGATCTCCAAAGTACTACCAAAGCACATTAAAACAAACAAACATACCAAAAAAACCCAAATAAAACAACAACAAAAAAACACAACAACACTGTTAATAGTAAAATGATTGCTTGGGGATTATAGTAATATGCTACATTCAGTCATGAAGGTCAGGAGAGCATCTCCTATACAGCTCATAATTTGTCATTGACACTAGACTCATGTTATCCTACAGACTTTAAATAAAAATACCTTCTTGGAAACACTGGATTGTCTCTTTCCAGTGATGTTATGAAATTGACAAGACCAGGGCAACAACACTGGTTGCATCTTTACTAGAAAATAAACTATTCCTGAGCACAACACCCAATTCCTTGTATGGTAAAATTCCTAGAAGAGCCCCTGGCATGGTTTTGACCAGTAGGGAATTGTGTAGACACAATTCCTGGCTACATTTCAGGTGTTAACATGGGACATACTATTCCTAATAATCAGATTGTCTGAAACTACACTGCTTTGAAAGAAGTTAAATAATACAAGTGTGGGCTGTATCACTCCATGTAGCATCCATGCTGAAGACTAGGCTTGGGCACATGTAATTTGCTGATATAGCCACAGCCAGTACTTACTGCTATGATGAAACTACGATGAAAATAATGAACTATTCAGGGACTTATTTAGGTGAACTCCTTGCTATTTGCTGGAAAATTAAAGAAGTCGCTGAAACCTCATATGCCTTGTATGCATTTGCCTAAGAGACTCATAGAAACAAATATTTTGAACAGTATACTCTATATTGGCCTAAATTGGCACAGTATTGCTACCTGACCCTTGTGTTCAAACAAACCTAATGTTTATTGGGAGAGGGGGAAACGTTCAGTACTTTTTTTTTTTTTTTCCAGTTCATATTAATAATATGTATATATTTTTGTAATGATGAAAAGGAGACAAAGTAAAAATAGCTCTCAGGAGTGAGATAGCTGCTATTCACACCCCTGTTCCTGGAACCATGACAGCCATTATATAACCAAAAGGAAAATTAAATGAAATAAACAGCATAAGCTAATTGGGTTGATATCAAGTAAAAATATAATTAGACAAAGTGTTTTGTGGCAAAGATGCTGACAATATGTGTCTGTTCCTCAGCCTTAGTGATGAACAGGGATCCTGCCATGTGTTTAAAACTTATTCATCAAGCATTTCCATGGAAACACAGAGATGCACGATTCTTGGATCACTTATTTCAGGAATTGCTGCTCCAAGGTTCACTTTGGAGCGAGAACTCAGAGAAGGAGAGGGTGAAGTTCTGTGATTCTGATCTAGAAACCTTCACATACAGGCATTCATTAGGTCTCACAAGAGGATAATTTGAGCGAGAAAAAAAAAAGTAAAAAAGACATCTTGCACAAAGAGAAAAAGACTAAAATCTTGACCTTAATTTTTCCTTTCAGAAACTGCCTGAGTGTTGAGAAATGACAGAACTAGAAAAGAGCCTGGAGAGTTTACAAAATGGCCAGATGCCCCCAGGGAGTTTAAAATGTCCACAAGAGTGTTAGCAAGATGCTATGCTGAGAAAGACTTAGGTTAAATCAAGGCACTCAGTTCAAAGTTGCCCTCTTGCACATCCAGGTGGGAGTCAGCTCTGGTGTGACCTCTCAAGGTTAAGAAAAATCCTTCCACGCTGGAGAAGGCAGGTCTCTGTAACCCACTTACAGTGGTGGTAATAACCCACCACCATGTGCTGGGGAACACAGCAGTGCAACTCCTGACTGGTAGGCATCAGTCAGATGTGGATGTCCCTTCAGGTTTCTCCTGATACCAGTAACAAAAACAGCACTTGTGACTCCTCTCAAACCTGCTATATGGTTTTTAGTACACTTTGCCATTTCTGGTAAGAGATGCTCTCAGGCAGGGAGGTCTAGGACATTGTTGCCTTTAATAGCAAGGTCAGAAAGTAATGTATATTCTCAAAGGCAATAGAAGATACCTGTACCCTGTCTCTGTCTTCATTCCAGTCTCTATTTGGGAGGGGAAAGTAAAATATTCATAATACTTTAAAAATAATGAATCACATTAAACCAGCATTACTAGTCTAACATACAGTCCATTAAAGCATCAAAAGCCAGAGACTTCACAGGCTGTTCCTAAGTATTTGAGGGGTCTGTTACTGCAGTGATGTGATCGCTCCTTTGGACTGAAGTTTCCTTAGGCACAACAGAGAGATAAGCACAAAGTGTGAAGCCTTAACTTCAGGTTTTCTGGCTTTGGCGTAAGTCTGCCTCAAAAAGTTCCTGCAATGACTTGTTATTGTGCTTATTTCATCATCCATTATATAGCATTAGTGATAATGCAAGCAGGCACACTGTCACCAGCTGGGGTAAGTTCATTCAGAACTGACTGCCTTGTGACAAAACTCCCAGGGCTGCCTCCACCATCAGCCTAAATAATGCTCTTTTTAGACACAGCAGCAAACTGAAAAGATGACAATGGCATGGAGTGCACATTCTTAAAACACAGAATTGCTATCAGGTTTCCATGCTACTGTTGGACTTTGAGCCTTTCTTTTCACATAGAAAAGGCTGTGGGCTGAACAAAGGATAGGCTGTTAGTGGAGCAGGTCAGGAGAATCAACCATCTACAACCCTTTTTTCTTTTTCCTGAGTAATTCAGTTACCTCTAAAACTTTACAAGGGTCTGTGATCTTTCTCCACAGGGATGAGTCTGAACATCTTGAAAAAGCTCCAGGTACTATGAGACTGCAGAGGTGATCTGCTGTGTAGCACATTTCTAAGAGTGAGCGATGAAAATGGTCTCTAAGACATACTGTCCCACCAAGAGCATCCCCTTGTGCAACCCTCTCTAGCCAAGAGCCCAGACTTCCCTCCTAGTAACTCCTAGGATTTAGGTCTACTGCCTGGGGCAGTACCAGGCAAAGACAGCCCAAACTTGTGCAGTGCCAGAGACAAGATTATCTTGATGGGTTTTTGGTCCCATTGCCCATCCAGGCAAGAGCTATTCAGAGGCAACTGGAGCTCAGGGAAGTGAAGTGCTTCCCAACCCAAGCTGCTTGTTTCCAGCTCTCTGCTTGAAGGTCACCACTCACAGCAGGACAAGGCAGCCCACACCCAGACCTGCACATCATTTACGGCAGCATGTTAGTGCAAACTGTGGCCTTTGCAGGGTGCACCGACAACACACAGATCAACACCCTGACTGTTCAGGAAGAGTATCTCTGTAAAATGATGGTACAACATCACATCAGTGCTGCTATATTCAGAGCCGAGTGTCAAAGCAGAGCTAGCAGAAGCCTTTTCCCTTCAGCCTCACAGCAGAATGATAGCAGATAGCCAGAAGGGAGAAAATTAGGAGTTTAAGAACTAAAATTCCTGCAGGAATGAGCCTCAGAGTGAAGAAGGGTTTCCAGTAAAAGACAACTGTTGCCCCACACCTAACTGTATCCACAACTTCATTCAAAACACAACAGATGAAACCATTCTCCTCAGTAGTCTTCTTTCTTGCACATAAACATAAGGAAGCTGTTTATCTCAAAAGGTTGGGAAACTGGGGGAAAAAAAAAGAAAAAAAGAAAAAAAAAAAGGAAAAAAAACCCCAACAAACAGTAACTGTTGTTTCTGGGATTTAAATTCTTGTAAGCCACTTACAGAGGAATGTTGTTTATGCCCATACCATTAGAGAAAAAGGTACACTTGAATTAAAGGCCACAGGCATACAGAACTTAAATGAAATCATGTTTTGATATACTGTATGTTTTAAATTGCTGGGAGAAAGCTCCCTGTCTTAGTGTCAGCAAGACATTGATTTTCTATGGTAATGTGCTTGAATTGCTCTTGGTGTATATTGCACTGTAGCCTGTCTTTCCTTCAACGAGAGTAGGATTGGTTCTTTCTAGAAACTGTGGGTTTTTTAAAAAAAAGAAACAAACATATACTTGTTTAATACTTTCCTCATAGCAATGCCATTGATAGAAAAAATAGCTCAACAATTGCTCATTTTCTCTGCTCATCTTGTCGACTGAAACCCCCAGGTGAATCCACTGCCTCATTTATATCTGCTGTCTCCCAGAAGATCTTTCTTGTGTATGAGAAATCTCATTTATTAAACTGTAAAGGGGGGCAGGGAAAAAAAGATCTGCTTAAACACATCTTGCAGAATTTAAATGTGGGTGTAGGTAGGGTGACTTGACAGATAGAAGATGAGAGTTTTCCTTCAAGGTATTTCTATTTAGCAATAAATGGTTTTGTGTATCTAATAGGTGAGCAAAGAACAAAGATGATCATCTTATTGATTAATAGCACTTTCATGCCAATAATACTGGAAGAAGCTGTGTGCTGCCTTAGAGAAATAAGATAAATAATGCCTAACTTTTTCTTGTTTGTTTGTTTTTCATGGCAGCTAACGTACTGGAAGAAGACTCAATGGAGCAGGACATAGAGAGCCCTGTCACTATTCATCAGCCAAAGTTGCCCAAACAAGCTAGAGAGGATCTGCCAAAAAATATAAACAAAGAATGTGCCAAGAGAAAAATCCAGAGGTATGTTAGGAAAGATGGGAAATGCAACGTCCACCATGGGAATGTCAGAGAGACTTACCGTTACTTGACTGACATCTTCACTACCTTAGTCGATCTCAAGTGGAGGTTCAACCTGTTGATTTTTGTCATGGTTTACACTGTGACCTGGCTCTTCTTTGGAATGATATGGTGGCTAATTGCCTACATGCGAGGAGATATGGATCATATAGGGGACAGCACGTGGACCCCATGCGTCAGCAACCTCAATGGGTTTGTCTCAGCCTTTTTATTCTCAATCGAGACAGAAACGACCATTGGGTATGGTTACCGGGTCATCACGGACAAGTGTCCTGAGGGAATTATTCTGCTTTTAGTGCAGTCTGTTTTAGGTTCTATCGTCAACGCTTTCATGGTTGGCTGCATGTTTGTGAAAATATCCCAACCCAAGAAGAGGGCAGAAACCTTGGTTTTTTCTACAAACGCAGTTATTTCCATGCGGGATGGAAAGCTGTGTCTGATGTTCCGAGTAGGAGACCTTAGGAATTCACACATTGTAGAGGCATCAATACGAGCCAAGTTGATCAAATCCAAACAGACAAAGGAGGGGGAATTTATACCACTCAACCAGACAGATATCAACGTAGGTTATTACACAGGGGATGATCGTCTCTTTTTGGTTTCACCACTGATCATCAGCCATGAAATTAACCAGCAGAGTCCTTTCTGGGAGATTTCCAAAGCCCAGTTGCCCAAAGAGGAGCTAGAAATTGTTGTAATCCTAGAAGGAATGGTGGAGGCAACAGGTAACATTTCTTATACTTTGTATAAGGTAAATGCTTTAATTTTAGAAAGGAAAATCAGTGGGTTTGCTTTGCTTTAGAGGAATAACTTCAACCATCATTGCATTTGAAAAAGGCATCAGTTATCTGGTTAGCTTCAAAACAAAAAGCATGTCCAGTTTAATTGTCTGTTCCATCTTGCTAATGGAATTAGTGTTGTTTCGGCTTTGTTTGGAAAATGGGATAACATTTCTCATTTTCTAAATTTTTCACAGCATGTCACCTAGCTATTTGTCATTCTATTGCAGAGGCAACTCAACCACTAGGACATTGTGGGATAAAATGGTTTAGAAAAAAATGCATCAATACAAAACTCTGTTTCTGATTAACACGGAAGCACCATAGTTCCTGCTGCTTCAAATCAACCATGTGTAACTGCAGCATAACTGCCTGTCACATAAAATTCCCAGCCTGTTTGGATACAGTAGGAAGTGATAATGTGCTCAGTTTTCTCTTTTTTCTTGCTTGTTCGCTTGCTTTTGTTTTAACTTGTAACATGGGGCTTGTTCCACTTTAGTTCACAAAATATCTGTCTGATTTTGTATTTCACTGACACCCCCTACACACTACAGAAGGATACAGAACAAAGCTGGTATATACAAATAAGGCATGTTATGCCACCAGAGTCTTATTGGGAGAGGCTATTTGGTCATTACCTACAATTATACAACAGAAGATCAGATAACACTTAACATGGAGAAAATAGCACTTGGAATTCACAGTGACTGGTTTTCTAACCTAATGGTAGCTAACCTAACGTTTGCTAATCTAACCTAATGTTTCTTCTTTGCATTAAAGCCGGAATAGTAGGAGGATATTTTCCCTAAAACTGCTGTTTCCCACAGTGCTGATATACTTGATTTAGGAGCTGGAGGTATTTTTTCCTGTTCATGACAGCATCAATCTCTGGAGTAAATATAATCAATACAAGGGAATGGTGATTAGACAGTGAAGCAAAGATTTGCTTAGGAAGGAGGAGACACTGAGTATAGAAAGAGAAGAACCAGATTTGCCATTTTTCCCTACTACTGTAGCAATACCTAGGAAAGTTTGAAGATGCATATTACACATCTCTAACAGAGGTACAACCTTTCTAACCCTGACTCATGTTTTGCAACTGGAGCCTGGAAATAAAGAGCAGTCTCTTACTAGAACATGTAGATGTGTTTCACACATCTATTATGTGGTGTCAGAAGAAAACTGTATTTGTCACCATATAATAAATGTGTGAGACAAAAATGGAGAAGAGAAAAAAAAAAAGGGAATTTGGCAGAGAATTTGCAGTGGTAAATGCAAGGCTTCCAAATTTTCCAGGAAGTAGGTGGTAGTTAAGAGAAATTAAGATGAAACGTTTAGTGTTCCTAATAAGTGCAATAGGCACAGAGGTTTCAGACATCTGCATCACCTTTGGGTGAGACAATGAGGAAATTGCTGGGGTTTAACTGAAAAAATATTGAAATTTCTGAAATGCAGCTAAATGAACTTGACATCCAAAGTGTCGTGGATATTTTCAGGTTTACTGTGCAACATGTTTTCCAGAGAAATGATTGGAAAGTAGGAGCTGTATAAAAACCTTCTCACTGAAAATACCTATGAGAACAAAAGACAGTATAAGTCTGCCAAGCATCAAATGTAGCTTTGTTGTCTTAAGCATAATCACTCTTCATTGTTTAACCCTCCCTCCCTCCTTTCCTTACCTCAACTTCATCTCTACACACTCACATGGCTCTCTGGGCTCTCCAGGCTCTCCTTTGCTGCTCTGATAGTAACCATGTCTTCCACTCCGCCATTATTAGACTTCACCAGAGCGACTTCACCTCTTGGACTGCTCAGGCTTGAAAAGTTTTAGTTAAAATGCTAGAAGAATACATATTAACAAGGAAACTGGATGCAGTGATTTGAAAACTCACTGAAGCCATCCAGGATTAAGGTGTTACCCTGGCACTGAGTACATAGCTACATTTATAATTTTAAGCTGTTCCATTTTGTTCTGTTTGGGTCAGATCTCTAGATGCATGAGATATGAGGGGAGGGTATTGAATAATGGTGCGTAACTATGGCATCAGAAATATTAAAGTCATAATTAACAGCATAATTTCTGAAACATGTTTTTGCAGAAGTAACTACTTGTTCTGTTCTTTGCCCACACGCATTGGGTTATTTTTATTGAAGGTGCAACCAGGCCAACTTTCTACCAAAACTAGACATTTTCCCTCTTTTCATTTACAAATATTTCCCAGGTATACCCTAGCAAATACTGAAAGCAAATTTAGGACCATCATATATTCACATTTGTTTCTTACACTTGACATAGAGCGAGAGCAGCAAAAGAAGTGGCTTTTAGCAGCAATCTCCAGCTCTGGAGACCAAGCAATACACTACCCATCATACCTGCCAACAGTGGACAAAGACATGGGATACAAAAACATTAAAACTGAAGCTAAGAAACTGTGACCTCAGTTAAAGCAATTCAGTATTGTTCCTCATGGGTCAAAACCAGATTGAGATTATTAGTTTATGTTTTTCATCAGAAAACCACTCCCAGTTTGATCTTCTTCTATTTTCAGAGCTTCTCCCCTCCAAAAACATTTATACCTTTAAAGAGAAGTAATGCAGTGGAGAAATGAAAAGTATAAACATTTGCTATATTTTTTATTAATTACTGATATTATTCTGTTAAAAGTTTACTGAGCAGATGATATCATTTTATACATGTAAAATACTTTCTACCTTAAGGGCTCCAAAAGTACATCTACCTGTAGTATGAAACTCAACCACTTATGTAGTGTCATATGAACTCTGCATTGCATGTTATGACAGGAAATGAAGAATAACGCATTTTATTGTAAGAAAATGAAATAATTAACCAAACTAAAATTTAGCAGAAAGATCAAATCAAGAACCCTCTAATTTCCCTTGGAAGCATCACCACATCTTTCTGAGATGCAAAAAGAATGAGATAACATCTTTATCAAAGCAGATACCAATATATTAACTTAGGAAGTATCACTATACCTTGACTATTCACATTCATTCTATCAGAAAAATTACTTTAAGGGCAGAGTCTTTCAGACTCTTTCCAGACACTTTCAACAAGACATGAAGTCAGTCTGACTACTTCATACGGCATCAGCAAACACTCAGAATAAGACTGATTTTAGGATGTTTGTTACGCATCCTTCCAAGATGAAATTTACTTTTTTTATTTAAAACATTCAAAAATATCTCTTTGGGTTCAAAGGAGAACACTCTTGTGAGGATTTACTCCTGTGGTTTTTCTGATACTGATGCACATCTCTCAAGTGTCCAAAAAACCCAGCCATGGTGTGAAGTACATTAGGCTGCCATGAAGCAACTGATGAGCCGTCGGGAATAGGGGGCAAAAGTCCAAACAAACATCACCATATCTGAAGGACACATCATCTGTTATTTCCACGTTGTGTGGCAGCCCCTGTTCCGTTTCCCACCATGCTAACAGCAGGTAGGGGAGCCAGTGTGATGCAAAGATCAATACTAACTCCACAAAAACGGAAGTAGCATCCGCTTTTAATAGGGAAAGAATTTCTGAAGCACTTAATCTTTCTTTGAGTGTTAGACTACTACTGTGGCATTACAGAATAGTCCCATACCAGCAAAGGCTCTGGTCCCACAATTGTGCAGCACTAAAAAGCAGGATTCTGGCATTCCTCCATTCCTTACTGAGGAGCTCTAACATTAAATGTGAATGAACTAACTGGAAAGAGCATGACTAACACACTGATCTCAGTTCAACAGTATTTGATATGTGCCATTCAAAATAGTTCATTTACACTGAAGTGCTACCTCTGGTTTTGTATTGTTTTCTGAAGACTACCTATGACTTTTGCTAGCAGATGTCCATTCATAGTGATGGAATTTGAGGATTTTTTTTTCCCTTGGATCAACAAAATAACTTATGCTCAAAGATCTTGAATGCTGCCTCCCCTAAACAGCAGGCACAAAAATCTTGCAGTTAAATAACTTGGGGGTTTTGTTGTGGTTTGGCTTGTTTGGGTTTTTTAAATCTACAGTTAAGAAATTTTTATGATTATTTAATAGCCTCTTGCTAACAATAGGCTCAAAATTTTTAAGCATTTTTCACTTAGTGAAATCTAGCTTTAAAGTAGTTCTTATGATCAGAAGCAAATTAGCAATTTAAAAAAAAAAAAAACTTTAAAAATACTTCCAAATGTATAATTCTGATATAGGAAAAAAATCCAAGACCAAGAAAAGGGAAGTCTTTTGCTTTTGGGAAGGTGGAGGGGGAGACTGAGGTATGTTATGATAGCTAGAGGAACTGAGAGAGGGAGAAGAAAACCAAGAAACACAGAGAAGGGGGATTAAAAAAAAAAAAAAAAGAGAGAAAGAGGAGTATCGTGAACAGCCCATACTACCCTTATTGATAATTCAGTTTCGGAAAAATAAGAAGTAGCCATCCTCTAAACCTACATAAATTTACAGAAAACAGCGCTTTCTAACATAGGAAAGGAATGCAAAGTATTAGCCAGCAAGATCCTCACATTTTGTGAAGTTCTGTCTGTCCAGTAGGGTGCACTACATGACACTCTGGTAATGCCCTCTGTCTAAAAATAAAAACATGAAAACTGAGACAGTACCAAGGAAAGAAAATGATCTACACATATATAACTGTCAAAAAATAAGCAACAAAGCTAGACAGATAACTTTAAGCTCATATGGATAATTTTACAAATAAAATTGCCATAGCCTGCATTTATAATTCTGACACACAGGCAGCTTGAGAGCAGTATGTGCAGAATGGTTTATAGATAAGCAAACAAACACACTTGCCAGCTGCAGAAAATGGGTGTGGAAAGCAATAAAAAATGTTCACATAGATGGTTATTTATATAGTAAATGATGCTATTGACTAGACAAACATTGTATAAAGCTGTTTCCCCTCGTCACTACAGCTCCTTTGCCTGACTGATTTATTGTCTCTTCTATTGCTCCCAGATGAATTGTCATATTTGCCCCTTATCCTTGCCCAATCCTCACAAATATCTCTCTTTGATATGTATGTTAGTGGTTCCAACCCTTCGAATTGTCTCAGCAGACTTTCCTCTCTCACCAAAGAAGCATTGCTCAGGTTACAGTTTTTCACTGTTTTTTTACTGATCTTCAAATGAGAGATGTTTATCCCTTCAAACTGCTTCTTGAAGGGATGTAGATGAAAAGAAGACCCAGGATTTCTCACACCCAAATGTTTCTACAAAGCAACTGGTGAAAGTAGATTTGGTGGTTGTACTCCAGGACGTGACTGACATACATTGAGTGAAATGCATTTTCATCAGGGTTAAGAATAAATGGCTTCTGCTATAACCTGGATCTTCATAATGTCAGGAATGTTCAGACAATGAGTCTCCAGTCCTTAGTTTTCCTTTCTTTCTGTTTTAAGAGTTTTAATGTCTCTTGAAGCTAAGTGCTAAATTTAAACATCTAGGTTCACCTTCTCATATGTATAACCCAGTGGAAAAGGGCATTGAGGTAGTGTTTGATGTCTGGCTGAATATGAGCCAGCAGTGTTCCCAGGCAACCAAGAAGGCCACCAGCATCCTGGCTTGTATCAGAAATAATGTGTCCAGCAGGACTAGGGCAGTGGTTGTCCCTTGCACTCAGCACTGGTGAGGTTGCACCTCAAATACTGGGTTCAGTTTTGGGCCCCTCGCTACAAGAGAAACACTGAGATGCTGGAGCATGTCCAGCAAAGCTGGTGAAGGGTCTAGAGATCAAATCTTATGAGGAGTGGCGGAGGGAAGTGGGGTTGTTTAGCTGAAAAATAAGGAAGATGAAGGGAGACCCTTATTTCTCTCCACAGCTACACAAAAGGAAGTTGCAGCAAAGTTCAGTTCTCCCAAGTAATAAGTGATAGGACAAGAGGAAATGGCATTAAGTTGAACCAGGGGAGGTTTGAATTCTTCACCAAAAGTGTTGTCAAACATTGGAACAGGCTGCCCAAGGAAGTGGTTGAGTCAGTATTCCTGAAGGTATTTAAAAGAAGTGTAGGGATGCAGTTTAGTGGTGACTGGGCAGTGCTGAGTTAATGACTGGAATCAATGATCTTAAAGGTCTTTCCCAACCTAAACAATTCTATGATTCTATGATCCCCATTTCCCCAGTACTTTCCAGCAATCCCTTTCACTTAGATGCCTTGCTCACATTTTCATTTTGTTAATTCTAACAAAACTTTAGACTGTTATGAAATCTAACACAGAAAATGAAGGATGTTAGCATGACTGACTGCAGTTTTGAGTTGGAGTTCAGAATGCTGGCAACGAAAACCATTCCAGTTTCATTGTGATGTTTCAGGAAGGAAAAGATTAGTCTGTTTGGTGAAGGGACTATAAGGCTTAAATGAGGCAGTTACTATTTCACAGTAGTCAAAACAATATGCAAAATAGCAAGAGGTCAGGAAGCAAAGTTCCTGAGAAAAGAGATATGCTGATTATGAGTATTTCAACCATAATTTTGGTGAGACCATCTATACTGCTTTCAGGGAAGGCAGGGAAAAGGGATTACACATTTTGCTTAACAGCTTTTTTCTCTGTATGGTGATGTACTATACAAACGTTACTGAGTGTGCGATAATAGCCTACTGTCCATCTTTCATCTCTTTCTTGCTCATCTCTTCACAACTACAACTTCTCGTTCACTGATAAACGTTCAGATATGATGCTCAAATTCAATCAGTAACTCATATTTAAAAGGTAAGATCTCTAAAAAACATGTTTGAGACCCCTCTTTCTTAAAAAGCACTTTCATATAGCTAATTAGATATTATTAAATAAATTTGTTCCGAACACAAATCAAAATTGCAGCAGAGCTTCATTTTCCACTTCATGTCCTTGTAAACCATATTAGGTCTCTCTAAATGCAAAGAAAGGGCAGTTTCCAGTTCTTTGCACACTCCTGCAGACATCTGCTGTCAGCATTGCTCCTTTCCTAGCACAGCAGCAAGCAGAGAGAGATGTCCAAAATTTTGTCTTAGTTCATCATTCCTTCTCATTCATGAGCCCACACACATTATCCGTTGAAGGGCTCATGATCTACACAGCCAGAGAAATGACAAAGGATCCCAAAGCTGTGCTTTAACACTAGCCCTGCTGCTGTTTCCCTAGCAGATGGGCACAGCAGGAAGCTGTGCTGGCAGCCTCCTCATTGACCAACCCAGACCTCACTGACCACTACTGGCAAACTATCCCTAAAATTCTGCAGTGACAGACATTTCAGAAGCACTGCTGCCTCCAGCATAGCCTCAATCCACCATGTTTTCCTGCAGTTTTATCACAGAGAGGAGGCATCTACAAAGGTGACACAGCAGAGTCCTTGGGGTTTCAGATCCAGCTAGGACACCAAGGAATGTTTGTATTACTGGAAGGACCAAGGAAGTAGAGGCTGAGCTGCACTGAGCAGTGCTTGTGTCCCCTGTGCCCACACAGGCTCCATCACAAAGTTCTCCACTTTGCAAAAACAAAGGCATGATTCTCTGCAAAGGGCACAGCAACATTATCCAGGTCAAAGGATTCCTCAGGCAGAATTAGCTCACTGAACATTTTTCACCTGCTTACAAAGTGAAGACATGATTTCTGAGCCCTCCTGAGAAGTGCTTCAGGACAATGAAGTGCCTTTTACATTTCTGAGCACTTTTCAAGACAAGGACTATTAAGCTGAGCATGCTCAGTTTGTCCACTTGCGTTTGTACCAGGGTAAATGAAGGATCAGCACTGAAATGGTTGATTTGAAAAAGGAAAAGTATAGCTATCGCTTCTAATTTTAGACTTTGGCTTCTGGTCATCCAAGGTTGTTACCAATCTGGAGACAGAGGCTGCTGAGCACCTGCGGTGAAATGCCAGACACACATTGATTTGAGTCAGGGTAGGGTCTCATCCCTGGAATTCTTGCCGAAATGAACTGATTCTTTCATGTCGATTACCTTGTTCACTCGTGTTTGATCTTCAGATATGAAGCATACTTAACTAGCCTGCAGTTCAAAACTATATTTTTGGCAAAATCTGTTCTCACCCATATTTCTAAAAGATCTTTTCACTTCTTCCCTTTGTGCTTATTTACTTCCAGCTGGATAATATTGTTTCCTTCTGTTCTGTCTCACTAAATTTTAACGTAGGATAATGTGTTACATTGCACGCCTTGGTAGCAGTAAGATCTCTCTAAAGTTGTAAATGTTTACATCAGTTTCTAATGAATGTAAGCATATACATTATTCAATTTCAACAAAAAGTTTTCAGAAAATTGAATACAGCAGTAACTGTAAAGTCAAAATTGACCTAAAAGATTGAAGAAAAAGCAAGCAAAGCTGTTAAGTAAACCGGAAATTCAAAGTCAGAATTTGATAGATTTAAAAAGACTGTGACTGCAGCTAACCCCATTGGCTACATAAACTACATGAAAATAACAGAAAAGACTTATGAGCATTTGTTTTCTATCCTAAAAAACTGCTGCCAGCACTAAAAGATCCCATTGTGGCACAGCTTCCGAGTTTCCCAAGGCCACTACAAAAGAGCCCTCAGGGGGTTCTAGCAAAAAGAGTTCACAGAGAATTGCAAAGGCATTTCAAGGAAAATCGAACACAAGCTTGGAATCACTGATGTGTTTTGCCTGATTTTCACCACCCTGAAACTACAAAGCAGCTGAGCTCTAGTTTATCCATGTAGTTGAGGAGGGTTCAGAGAGCTGCTCACTTGTGTCACTGAAGAGGAGCAAACTCACACCCTCTGCTGATTCCCAGCCCGATTCCAAGCAGCAGCATAGGCACCAATTACAGCACAGGCACATGGGCTGCTGTTACTGAGCAGCCACACATTTCTCACATTTCTCAGCACTCCCACCTGCAACTTGTAGTGGCATTAATCTGTGCTGCACGCCTGAAGGGAAGCTGGCCTGCTTTTTTCACTAAGTGAGGAAGACAAGCCAGAGCTTCGACCTGAGAATGTGCTACCAATAGCCATAGTCCAATGTGACATGGTCTCAGTTTACAACAGTCAGATTAATGTAACAAATCATTTAATGTTAGGTGTTAATGTCCCAATAAGTGATGCAAACATCTGCATGTGTAATGACAAAGTAGATTTTGATACAAAAAACATTCCCTTTCATGACAACCTGTAAAACCGCCAGCCAACCCACATCTCATTTTTCTGGTTGTACTCCACTCCTCACTACTCCACACCTGCTGAATTGCCAGAAGAGATGGAAAAAGACAGCATGTTCTGGGAGTGATGAGGCAGCTGCTGTGACAAGTGTGAAAGGCACAAAGAGCTTGTGTGATCAGTCTTGTGCTTCTTCTGCTCTTGCTCACACACTCACTCTCCCTTCTTCATTCCCACCATTCACAAGAGAAATAGAGAAAAAACTGAGTCACAATGCTTTCCAAGATTTCTGTTCTTCCTGCTTTTGACAATTTTCATTAATTGGGATTTCTGTAGAATGGAGAAAAGCTTTTGTTTACAAAACAGCATTTTAATAAATACAGGATTGTTGAATTTGAGATATTCCATTCTTACAAAGACAAAATAGAAAACTGATTTAAAGGAATATTTAAATCATGAAAACAAAGCAAAAATGAAAGACAAATTTCCAGTGGTTAAGAGATATTCATTTGACATTTCCCAGGAATGACACTTTCTTTAGAAAATCAATTAAGTGGGAATATTTGGGTCAGCTCCACTAATTTCTCAGAAATAGTACAAAAGGTAACACACAATCTAGGCTGCTTTCTGCTCTGCAAAGAACACAAGGTTGTAGGTTCCCAGGCTCCTCCTAGCAGTTTAATTTTACAAAGCCATGAAGTGTACAAATAGCTTCCCCTGACAGACCTGATCAGGACTTGAGCTCACACCTTAAGCACTAGAGGAAGGCAATGGCATACAGTCAGCTCAGCATGAATGCAAGCCTCTCCCATAGGAAGGGAGCGGGACAGGGCAGCCAAGACAATGGCCTCGGGGCAGCTCACGGCACTGACCAAGGCCAATAGGGGAGCAAAAACCCCAGGGATTTGTCATTGAATTCACAGCTGTTACTAAATGGAGTTGGAAGAGGCCAGCCTGTCCCTAATGTCACCAGAGTGACAGTGAGAATAAAAAAGGAAAAAGATGAGGGGGGAAGGTGGTAAGCACCACTGTCTACCTCTGCCCTTAGGTACAGGCTTCTCAAGGAGACGAATGGGCTCAGGTTCACATGTATGATGAATATTGTTGCCCACACTAAATTCACTGGAGTAAAATGAATAAAAGCCTCTGCAAACGCAGTTCTAATCAATTCATTATATCTACAACTCTTATCACAAGCTATCAGCAAGTGAATGATATACACCAAAATAGGTCCTTTTACTGAATAAGGCTGACTACATGATGGACTGTCTTAGTTAAAGTATACCCATCATCTTGAGCAAAGTGACTATTCCTCTCTATTTATCATTTGTGAGGCCATCTTCTGTGTGTTGTGTCCAGTTCAAGTACAAGATAGACACAGACTTACTGGAGCAAGTTCAGAAGGACCAGCAAGATGGACAATGGCTGGAGCACAGGACACACGCAAGGAGAGGCAGATATGAAAATCAAAGCCAGCTCCTCCTAGTGTTTTATAGCTGTGAAGTATTGAATGGCTTTGAAAAATGAATAGCCCAGCTAACAGCTTGCTTTGTTCTCCCCTGTCACCATTTAAGAAATCATGTTTTATATACTTGAAAGCTGTTCTGTGGCCACCACTGAACGACTTGAGACACTAGTGCCACAGAGAGGGGAGGAAGAACTGGGTGAGAAGCATGAGTTCATTGCTGTGCACTGTCAGGAAGCCTGTGCAATCAAGCTTTGCTCCAGGTCCGAGGGAAGAGGAAATTTTAAACTTGCAAGGTTGCACTCTGTCAGACAACTAGTCTTTGAAGAGTGATAGAAAGATTGCACTAACTCACAGCATTCCCTACTTGTCTTGGATTTTGCACCACTCCCCTGGTCACGGTCACCCTCTTTCGCATCTTTCTGACCCTCTAGACAGTGAGGGAAGTTGAGATGGGCATCCAACACTGTTGTGATTGCCTGATTCTCTCTCCATTGGACAGGCTTTTGTATGTTCCAAGCCACCACCACCAAATGCAGCTACAAGCAATTGCTGAATTATCATTATTATTATCACTGTTGTTATCACCATCATCACCACAGCTGGTAGCCTTATATCTAGCAACAGAGTCAAGGCGTTTAATATTTGTCTTTGGGGGGAGCCATAAGGCACACCGAGATGGACAATTTTTAATCCACATTTCTGACTGATGTAGACTAATGCTAATGGAAGAGGTAGGGGCTTACCACTAAAGGAGAAAAATTAATCTGACTATGGCAGAACAAACATATCAAAAAAGATTTATGACTGAACCAGTCCAATTAAATTGTGCTGTCACTTTTTTAACCATCCATTAGGTACTGTTTTTTTCATCCTTGCATAAGAAGTATTAATTTATTACAGTTAGGTCTCCAGGATGGGAAAACCATGCTTCCCTTTTCATAATTCTTGGATACTTTTTCCATTATTCTCTTTTTACAGTGAGAAGACAACAAATGATCTACTTTCTCAGACAATAAGTGCAGCAATGAGTTTCTAATTGCCAATAGGACTGTGATAGATGCCATGAAAAAGTGTGTAAGAGTTCAAAGCAAAAGGTTTTGAGTCAGTCAGGTATTCTTGTCTGGCCAAAAATATGTTTCAAAGTCAGTAGCCACAGCTGTGAAGTGGAGGAGGTTTAGCTTTGCAGTCTGAGGAAAATGCTCTTCTCCTATCACAAGTAAAGGGCATGCTGTCTTGGGAAGACACAGGCCAGCAGCTGCCTCCAAAATACAGCTGTCCCACAGTTTGCCAGCACCTGACTAATCAAGTTCAGTGCTTTACCGGTGATTGATGTGGCCTCATGTTTTTCACCCTTATTACAGCAACTCAAGCCCTTCCAGAGCATTTGTACACAGTATTCTTTTGAGAAATACAGGCTGTAAGTACCATTAGAGCACAGCAAAGCAGTCACTTGCAGCATTTCCACCATGATCTGAAGGGCAGGAAGGGGAGCCAACACTGAGAGTAAGGGGTTAAAATCAACTCAAGGGAGGCACCGAAGCAGCTAGTGCAACAATGAGCACAAGCCCACCCTTCACAACTGGCTTCCTCCAGCTGTTCCCCTGAAGAACTCTTCTGTTCCCCTTTACAATTTTACAATTAAATTGATGTTATGTTTTGTTGTTTTGTTTTGTTTTGTTTTCGGTAGCAAAGAATAATGAGGCAAAAATCTAAGTCCTTTCAAAAGAGAAATCTTTCAAAATAGATCCAGTACTCATTTTTCAACTTACAGATGGACAAGAAAGTTAAATGAAGTCTACCTGTCTGTGCTCCAGAACAGCTTATTCTATAATAGTGCTCGACCTCCTCTCTAAGACTCACACTTCAGGGCTTGAACACAATTATAACAGTGTTTTAAAACCCTGTTAAAACAGTCAAGATCCAGGGTTTAAGACACAAACCATGAATGTTCACCTTGCTACATCTGCCTTCCTTTACTCCCCAAAGGGATATAAAATACCATTCAAGCACTCAAAAGCCATCAGTGATAGAAATACAGTACAGAAACATCTCCTACATACATGTGTATGTAATGTTTAATATACAACTTTGAGCCTGATCCAAAGCTCTCACAAAGCTGGATCTCAATCTCTGGTGACCTTTGAGTTAGGGTCCTAAAGGAATAAATTGAACTGTGCAACTCCTGTCAGCTCCATAATGACCTCAGAGAAGAAGCCATTAAGGTTCTAATTAAAAGGCAAATAGAAGACTAGCAGCAGATAAGTGTTTATAATATAGATAAAGTGCCCATACTGGAAGTTTTGTCTATTAAAAAGGTATGTCACAAGATTTGAGGAGACTCCATATCTATTGGAGGAACATTAGTATTAGGCAGGGTACCTTTCCCTTGGGCACACCATATTGCAGCAGTCCTGCAGTTATTCTGTTCTCTGCAGCCATTGTTCCTTCTGGGTACAGATGGAACAAGCTGTTCCACAAAGATAGGACCAACAAATCTTGAATATTTAATCATACAAACTGTTCATGGCAAGTACAAACACTTTTAGGTATGAAAATGGTTGCTCCATGATAATACACCTTACTCTATCTCACTTTCTTAGGTACTCAATTCACCATCTCCTACCATACTTTCCACCTGTCCTATGTGGTTTGGTGCATAATCTGCTACAAAGAAAAAAAACAAGGGCCAAAATGTCACCAGTTATACCAGGTCCATTACAAATATGTGCTAACAAATTCATTTAAAAGATAACAGAGCTAGAGCAGAGAGCTAGAAGCTCTCTGTGTAAACACACACAGATCTCAAGGCTCATCCTGTTTATGGCAGCCAAGAGAATGATCAGATCTGTCTCAAAACTCTTTTCACTACACTATGTAAATATCAAGTCAAGAAAACCAGAATAACACTGAGAGAAAAAAAAAATTCTAAATATCTCCAGGAGTTTCTCTGGGAAATTTTCC
Organism: Chloroceryle aenea; assembly: GCA_013399075.1. Lineage (NCBI taxonomy): Eukaryota > Metazoa > Chordata > Aves > Coraciiformes > Cerylidae > Chloroceryle > Chloroceryle aenea. Next base: position 409,546 of record VWZY01011437.1, on the reverse strand, counting down.
ATATTAAGCCCTTCTTCCTTCAGAATCACGAAGGTTACTTAGGTTACTTGAGCATAATATAAGGTCTGGACATCACTGATCTAACATTGCCATGCTCACCTCCTCATATTTTTATATTACTTCTTTTTAGGTGGACACAATAGACAGACAACCTTAATATTTCAAAGCAGTCTTCTAAAGTCCCAGATGAGCCCTAACCCTAAACCATGACAAGCCCAACAGCCCAAACTGTGATGCTGAACAGACAGCAGACAGGTTTTACTCTTGTCTACAAGTCAACCAAAAGAAAATGTACAGAAAGCAATAAATAATCATAGGAATTTCTGTCCAGCAACTCATACAGCATCTTGTACCTGAGGACTGCGAAATATCCAGGGCAGGATAGGTATCCTATTCAGACATTCTTCAACTAGTTTTGATTTCCAGCTTCATGTGATGCTCCACTGTGACAAAGGAACCCATGTGGATGAAACACAAAATGACCACATTGATCATTTGAGAACCAAAATTGTAATGTAAATCTCCAGTAATGCAATATCATCAGTCAAGCCAGAGGTAAAAAATTATGGGTTGATTTTCACTGAGCTGAAGGGGTATTTATATGACTAAGGAAGACTAATATGAGTAATTTCAACAAAGTAGAGGCATCATGGCATTTAACAATCATTCAGACATATGTTAAGAGTTACATCTGTAACTTACTATGGCAATACCAAATCATATACCTGAGTATGGCTAAAGTATATATATGTGTGTGTGCATATATAAAAAGATAAAATATTTAAGTCATGGTGTCTGTCCCTGAGGATGTAAGAGAGCTGCTCAGCTAGACTGGCTTCTGTTTCTTCTGCCATCTCAGAAATTATTTATGCAAGGCTACCTCAGAGCCTCTGAACTTCAGAAAAATGAAGACAGAAAAAAAAAAAAAAAGCAACATCTAAACCCAAATGTATAAATATCTAATGCCTTTTTCACCAACTATGAACCACTGCTTTGAGTGTGTGATGGACATATGCAAGCCATTGTTCAACTCATTGTTGCCAGAACAGCCAGGTCACAGGACGTCTGTTTCCTTGCCACACTGTGGTCACACAAAGGCTAATGGCCTGAAAGAAGGGAGACTGAGGAGCTGAGCAAGGAAGAAAGCAGCAGCCCAGATAGGAGACTAGAGGTTCAAATTGCCATCCTCTTCAAGGCAAACTTTCTAGGTCTGGTTTGCCTCTTAACTGTCTATTCAACAAGTACTGAGAGTGACACTACCCAATTTTTGTGGATACCTTCTATGTCAGGCAGCCAGGCATTTCTCTGTCTCCTCACAGACCACAGCCTCAGCAGCACACTCTTTTCCCCCACCCACAGGTACCTGGAAGGATCTAAGGAGACAAAAAAAAAAAAAAAAGTGCACTCTCCTGTAAGGATACAGGAGGTATTATACTTAGGGGACCCCATGGAGATACAGACAATCCCAAGGCAGATAGAGTCTCCCTTTGAGTAACACGCTTCGCCTTCATTTCCAAAAAGAAGAGCCAGCACAGAGCTATCACTGGCCACTGGGAGAGCAGTACACTTCAGCCAGATACCTTCCAGGTAAAAACAGCACAATACAGTACAAAATGCCTTATCTCCACTATTTCAGCTATGAAGAACTTGAGAAGATAACAAAAAATCAATTTCAAAGCAATTTAATATTTAATCTGAGGGTAGACACAGCATACTTAAATGGACAAAATACTTAACATACCTGTAGGTTGTTTAAACAAAAGGAGAAGAAAATAACGATGAGCAGGAACAGATGTACTGACAGAAGGTTAGCCCTTCGTGTACAATTGGTGCTGTGAAAGCAAAAATTGTAAGATGTCTCATGATTACATGCTAGCATTTGTAATAAGTATTATAATGTTTTTATCATGAGACCCTGTAGCATCGCACAATGGAATGATGAAGCCATGTTGATATAAAGAGGGTATTCCAAGCAGGTGGTGATAATATACAGCAACTGTATTTTCCAGATATGTTGTGTAATTACAGATCAATTGCAGATGTAAGATCAACATAGAAAAACTTGCAGAACTAATATTCGTTCTGGGTGAGTACCCTTCTGTTCTCCAGACTGTAAAATCTTGAACTTCCTTTATTATGAGTCTGAAGGCCTGGTACTAAAGGGACCTTGAAAACTGTTATAATCTGCCAAGGAAGAAATTTAATTTTCAATTTTCTCAATGACTTTTTAAGCACAGAATGTAAAAAAAAAAAATAAAGAATTATAAGATTGCAATAAATGCCAGGGAAAGCATTTGGGCAGAGGCTACTCAGGTATACATGGTCACTCAGATCCCAGGCAAAGTAAGGAATGACTAATGGGGTCCTCTAACTCATTCTGTGAATAGAGTGTTTACATATGTGGAAGAAAGGCTGGAGAAAAATAGAGGAATTTATACAAATCAAAATATACTTGCTAACATGGAACATCTTGCAGGCTCAGAGGCTGGGTAATACAGCAGTCGGTTGTCACCCTGGTTATGTCATTCTGGTTATAGTTCAGGGCAAATTAGTCCTTTACTGCAAATTCGGAGAACAGCAATTGTGCTAAGAAAGCAAGCAGCTGCTTTCTACCTGGCATAAAGTATTTAGAACAGAGATTATGGTTTATATTATTTTTCGACCAATTCAAAAGTTATACAAGTTCATCAAGGAGAAAGGGAAATTTACTTGTGGTGAAGTTTTACTTATAGCACAAAACCATTTTGATAGTAAAGCACTGCATTTTGAAAGGTATTGCTATGGGCTGCTACCCAGAGGCCACTTGGTTATATTAAAATGCCAAGACCCTAAGGTGAAATAGTTGACAATATGTGTGTGAAAACTGAAATGAGCTCAGTTCACTGAAATGAATCTTCAGGAGCAGGTCCTCCGGAAGACTTTGCTAGGGCACATGGAAAACAAGGATGTGGTTGGTAGCAACCAACATGGCTTCACCAAAGGCAAATCCTGCCTAACAAATCTGGTGGCTTTTTATGATGGGGTCATGGCGCTGGTGGATAAGGAAAAAGCAACTGACGTCATTTACCTGGACTTTTGCAAAGCATTCAACACTCTCTCACATGACATCCAGGTCTCTATATTGGAAAGACACGGATTTGATGGATGAACCACTTGGTGGATAAGGAGTTGGCTAGCTGGCCACTCTCAAAGAGTTGCAATCAATGGCTCAATGTCCAAATGGAGGCCTTTGACAAGTGGAGTCCCCCAGAGATCAGTACTGGGACCAGTGGTGTTTAATGTCTTTGTCAGCAACAAGGGCAGTGGGGTTGAGTTCACCCTCAGTAAATTTGCTGATGACACCGAGCTGTATGGTGCAGTTGACACGCTAGAGGAGAGGGAAGCCATCCAGAAGGACCTTGACAGGCTGAAGGGTTGGGCCTATGACAACCTCATGAGGTTCAACAAGGCCAAGTGCAAGGTCCTGCATGTGGGGCAGGTCAATCCTAAGCACAGATACAGGCAGGGTGATGAGCGGATTAGGAGCAGCCCTGCAGAGAAGGACTTGAGGGTGCTGGTTGATGAAGCGCCTAACATGAACCGGCTGCAATGGCAGCCCAAAAAGCCAGCTGCATCCTGCATCAAAAGATGCATGGCCAGCAGGTCAAGTGAGGTGATTCTGCCCCTCTACTATTCTCCAGTGAGACCCCACCTGGAGTACTGCATCCAGCTCCAGAACCCCCAACACAAGAAGGACATG
>VWZY01011437.1:330348-405794 GCA_013399075.1 Chloroceryle aenea | reverse complement strand
ATGAGACCTCTCCTAGAGTACTGTGTCCATCTCTGAAACCCCCAACACAAGAAGGACATGGATCTGTTGGAGAGGGGCCAGAGGAGGCCCATGCAGATGATCAGAGGGTTGGAGCACCTCTTCCACAAGGACAGGATGAGATAGTTGGGTCTGTTCATCCTGAAGAAGAGAAGGCTCCAGGGAAACCTTACAGCAGTCTTCCAGTATCTGAAAGGTGCCTAAAGGAAAGCTGGAGAGGGAATGTTTATAAGTGCATGTGGTGACAGGACAAGGGGCAATTCTTTTAAACTAGAGCAGGGCAGATTAGACATTAGGAAGAAATTCTTTACTGTGAGGGTGGTGAGACACAGGAATGGGCTGCCAAGAGAAGTTGTGAACCCATCCCTGGCAGTGTTTAAGACCAGGCTGGATGAGTGTCTGAACAATCTCAGATCCAAGTCTTTTGGCCTCCTTTGCCTTTGCATTGGTCCCACAGAGAGAAATCAGAAACTGGCCCAGTGAAGAAGCCATGCTCCAAAAGCAAGATGTCTTCATTAGGCAGCGAGGAGAGGAACAGAGGGCCTGAAGCTCTCAAGGTGCAACCTGCTTCAGAACAAGATCAGACCTTTCAGCATCAACCCGTGCCCAGCTGCTGTAGCTGACACATGGCACTATGCTTGCCCAGAAATGCTGCCTTTGACCCCCAGCTGTTCTCATTGCTCTCAGAGGCCTGCAGTGGCACCAGCTTTGGGCACATGCTGAGCACGTGCCTCAAAGTCAAGGCATAAATTAAGGGGCTGTTTGCACACACCAACAGCCTCTCTAAGGCTGCTGGGCTGCAGCCTCCAAGGACAGTTTGAGATAACATGATCCAAGAGCCATGAAAGGGTAAAATTATCCATGCTGGAGCAGCAAAGAAAAAGGGAACATCATCATGCAGCCTGGAGCAGGGGTTCAGCTCAAAACAACAAAAATGAAACAGACCTCATGACCAGATCAGAAAACCGATCTCTGGGTTCCTGCATTACAAACAGTTAGGCAGGCACTAGTGTGACCTAGGTGAGGGAGCAATTCCCTCTCACCTCACCTTCCACCTCTTTGTTTCTACATCTGAAAAAGGCAGCACACAGTTCCCCTAAGCTTCAACTATATAACTCAGTAACAGCTTAGACTCATTTTGTAGGCAATTTGCATGGATGTGAACAATTACAGATAAGGCACGTCAACAGAGAATCAAGACCTGCATCTAAATGTTGGTAATGCACTTAATAATAACAACCCCACTTTCCTGAAAGATAACATTAAACCTGTTCAAGATACAGTATTTTTTTCCAAATGATAGTATTTCTCCCATCCTACATCATATCTACCTTAATCATCTGACTCCCACATAACTGGCTCGACAGTCTTCTCTACTTGTTTAAAAGTCATGTTATTTCCACTGCCATCAAAAAGGTATGATTTTCAAGTGAAGTTATTAAGTTTCCAATACAAAGAACAGTGCGTGGGTGCTACTGAAGGAGGCTCTCGGGAATGAAAAAGAGATTCCCTTCCTTCTACCAGAGGACTGGGTATTCCTTTTCTCTGGGACCAGGAGACATCTATATTTATTAGGATGTTTTGTCTGTCTCCAAAGAAGTGAAGTCAATGTCCTAGAGTGAGCTCAGTGGCCCAACTCTGTCTCCATCAGAAAGAAACTGGAGACCTTTCCTCTCTGTGTCCTTCATGATGCTGCATGAACAGAAAAATACTCGATTATTTTAACTACCTTGCTTACATCCAAAGTCTTCTAGACAAAACATTAAATACCATGGTCAATGCGTGAACCTTGCTTTTGCCTGGAGGTTTCATAAGGGCGCCCCATCTACCTACCTGCAAACCAGAATCTAAGTGAACCTGCTCCATTAGACCTAAGAGCAATTAGGTCTGATCCACATGCCTGATTGCAACTCATCTGCTTAGACCTTCAGAGAGGACACAGAAGTAACATTTTGTAATGCTTTATGAGGAAGCATGTGACAAAAATGTCTTTGGTTCTGACCTATAGCTTTTCACCTCAATCTTTGTATTTTTGCTGGCAGTATTGTGGACTTTACTGAGTTTCAACTAGTTCTGCAGCAGCCCCCATATGTAAGAATGGACTCCATCAAAAGTCAGTCATTTAATAATTTTGTGACACAGATCTGAACTGAGAGGTGAGAAATTAATCTCAAACTAGTTCTCTGTTTTGTGAGAGTTTCAGCTTCATTTCCACACAGATCTCTCAGCAGATGTCAAATCACTGCAGGTCTTCATTTGCTGAATATGACCTCCTCCAAGTTTCACTTCATTATCTGCCCTTTCACAAGATGTTTCAGCTCTGTTCAGTCCCTCTGAATTCAGCAGGATGAGTAGAAAGAGGGATGTTCCAGCTGCTACAGTAAGGTAGTTTTACAAGTACTATATTATACAGCACCTACACTATTAATTAATTAAATCCTCCAGATTCATTCTTAAAACACTGCCATTGTTTCAAAACCTGTCAAAGCCTCAATCAAATTGCAGCCTTCATTCAGCTCAAGATTATACCTTATGGTGCTTCAACTTAACATACAGTCTTCTGTCATTCTCTAATGAGGAAAGAGAAAAGAATAGACAAAGGAAAAAGGAAAGGAAGTTTTCCTATCTTCCCCACTGCCCTTCCTTAAAACAGATCTGCCACACAGAGGCCAGATTTATATTCAACTCAATTTACCTGAGTTGATAACTCAAATGCTGGATTGTACAATGGGTAGCAGGAGTGTTACCAGTACCAGAATGGCTCAGGACACAGAAAATGTTTGTACATTCTTCCTGAACATGTGCAACTTGCTCCACTCTTGTAGTTTACACTGTTGTGTACAGTTCAAAACTTCTCCAGCTATTGTTATTCACTCTCTAGGTTGTGTTCTAGTTCTGACAACCTACAGGTGCACCCTGAGAGTTATGCCTTTCCATGTTTGCATGTATGTTTCCACTGAGATTTAGTACTAACATTCTCTGGAATCACAATGTCTTTCTCAAGTTCACTGTAAAACATTGTGAAGCTGTAATAACCTACAAGGCAGAAGGGGCATATCTGCTATGCCAGTCATTTCTCCACAGCTTCAATTTTACATCACATAGCATTTTTGCTCATCCTGGAAGCTATCTGTTCTGCTGCATGGCAATCATTCAGTGAAGTGCAGCATGGGAGGGGGTTAGCAGCAGGTTTTGGGTTAGCTAAGAGATTTTGTCCCCTCTAGGGTATCAAAGCCTAATGTAAAACAAAGAATTAGCCCTCAAGCCCACCTGCTTAGAAGGTTACCCCTGATTATTTTTTTCCCACTGAGTCATCCAACCTCCTTGTGGGTGGCCTATCTGGTTGACTCTCTGCTTCCTCACACTTGGCACAACAGGAACAGAAAAGGAAAATTCAGACTTGCCCTTTCATCTTGTCCCCAGCAGCTTATGTACCCTGGGAAAAAAGAAAAGCTGGTCTTGACCACTCATGTTGCTGTTTTGTCCCTCAGATTTCTCAGTCCTGTATCCTTTTCTATTAGTCCTTCCTGACTGCCCCAAGAAATTAAGTTTCATGTTGAAAGTGATATTTTTCCCAGGAAGAAGTGTTGCCTGTTGGTTTCATTACTGTCTACCCAAAAAGCTCCTTTTCGTCCTATTCTCAGACAGATCTTTGCTGATGCAGTATCTGAACTTCATACAGCACAACTGAAATGTATCAGAAGTGGTCCATAGCCTCCCTGCATCAGAAGTGTGTGTCAGATGTGATAGCTGTCTCTTTTAGATCCATGCTATTACGTGTTTGTATTAAAAGACAAAGTCAAAAATGCCTGTCTGCCCTTCAGATGAAAACTACTGAGTTTTAGTTGTCATTGGAGTTTATTCCTCAGTCTCTTGACTCTATAAAACCAGAAAAGTTCCATTTTGACCATCCTTAACCAAGAGAGAAACAGACCCTAGTTATTCTGGTCTCAGGTAATGAGCACCTTGAAAATAAGCACAGGGTTTTATTCTTGCTGTAGAGATTAAATGACAGGTATGATGTGTCTCTGGAAGTGCCTCAGCATTCAACATTGGTTGGACCCCCTGTTTTATGCCCTGCTAAACTATGTTGCATTGCCAGATAGGAGATGAAGGAGGACTATATAGGTCTGAAGTCAGTCTATTGACCTGAAATGGAGGACAACCATCAACTGTGCTTAAGACCTGTCTACATCTTTAGTTGTGATTAGTTTTTTGAACTAATTCCACCAAAATTGTTCCTTCAACTGAAAAACAGCAATAATGACCTTAAGCTTTTCTGTGGAAAACACCTGATCTGAGTGGAAGAGCAGGGACCCTGTCTAGACACTTGAATGATTACAGAATTAAGCTACAGGAAGCTTAAACCATTGCTATATGATGGCACCAAGTTGTAACAGTGACCAGTCTGATTGCCTATTCACTGCTGTTTCCTTTTACAAATGCCCAGTTCATGTTCATGTACCATGGGCTTGCATAGTCATCAGAAGGGTGAGGCAGGGAACAGAGCTCAAGGCTCTCTCTGTTCTGTCAGTCCTTCCTTCAGTGTCTCTACCTGGTTTAAAGAAGTGGATTAAATCCAGACAGTTAAAGTTGGTAGTGATCCCTGCTCATCTCCTTTCTGACATATGTCACAGCTGGTGCTGTTTTAATGGACACCATTGCTTCTCTAACCTATGGTTTTCAAGGGTATCTACAAAAACCTTTCAAAACCCCTGTTTCAGATCATGTAAACATAGCGTTAGTAGGTGGGTACATTGCAGGATTTGGGTAGTGCAACCTGTAGCGATAGCCTTTAGTTTAGACTCCACTTTGATTGCACAGTAGATATGTCAGTGACCCACTGAGTCAGCATCTCCCTCAGATACCAAAGCAGCTGGTGACTAACACTGGTACACAGTGTGCACCAACTGCAGCCACACACCAATAAGGAATTGTCTGTTTAGCCAGCACAGCGAGGAAATGAATTTCAAGGAATCATTTAACCCCCACTGTTTTCCAAGTACGCAATCAAAAGTAGCAGGTCCCCATCTCCTAACTGAGTGGAGGAGCAGTGGCAACACAAATGACTGTTTGGAGTCTTTCAGTGGTCTTCCAGTCCTGGGAATATTTGCTCTATCAATACCTTGTAAAATTATTTTTTCTGTCAACCTACATCCCTAAAGCAGTAGTCACTCAGAATTGGGGTGTATGGTTACACCTCTCATCCCACTTCTTCCCCATAAATCTTTACTCCAGACATATCAGGGCTCATGGAAGTTCCTTTCTGACTGACCTGTATTGCTCAGCAGTTCCCTGGGACTGGGGAGAACTTCAAGCAACAGAAGGAGACTACTTCAGAGCTCTTTCACACCAGTGAACCAGTACAATGCAGCATTAACACAACGAAGGATCTAGTCCATTAACTTTTTTAATTAGCTTATCAAGGGAGATGGCAGCGCTTCTGGGAAAACAAGACTTTCAAAGCTTCTTGCAAATCCAAACTGTCCTCCCCTAAAGCATCACACCTCATCAATTATACTTGTAACTTTCTCTCTTAAATATGACAGTGTAAAAATGCTGCAGTTAATTTTCTTCTGCAGCTGCCATCTTAATCTCAATTTTTCTCCTGTTAGCAACAGAGTCCCAAGCTATAGCATTATTCAGGAGTTTTGCAGTGTCAGGACTCTGATTGTGCTCCTTCTTTTGAACTATTTTTTCACAGTCAATTTAGTTCAAGGTGCAACAATAACCCAAACAGCAGCAGGCCAGCCTGATCTGGCTTGAACTTGGCACTGTATGTAGTGGAAAGTTGTTGTGATACTGTCATTAGGTATTGCAGACTTTGTGAAGCTCAATTATACTTTTTTATATATGAATAACCCAAGTCGTGGCATCCTCATTACCTTGGGCTGATTTCCTTTGAATGAGCTCTTTTGTCATCCCTCCATATATATTACCACACTTGGATTCAGAAACATTTGTGTCATTCAGCAGTCACACAAAAAACTGGAGATACTCCCACAGCTAAGATATCCTAAAGAGCAATCCCTTTCCCATAAAGACTTTTGCAACACACTCTTCTCCAGACTTAAACCAACCCATTCCCAAAGCCAGGAAATGCAGCAAGAACATATTTTAGACTTTTGTAAAGCTTTCACCTTGTTATTGGCTTTGGACCCATCAGCTGACTCGTTGAAAGCCTATAGAAATGGGCTCACTGGTTAGCCCAGAAGGTACACATCACAGCTAGAGCAGTCAGTTCATGAGGGGACTGTATCATATTTCTCTTTCGCATTATCAGTCAGAAAAATGAATGAGATATTAATCAGCTCCTTTACTCACAGTCACATGCACACACATAGACACACCAACAACATGGACAAGTTCACAAAGGGATTAATTAAATGAAAGCCTTCCAACTTCACCAAATTTTGTGGAATGGTCTATGCAATACTGAGCCTGAAGCCTGCATTCAATCATGGAAGCAGTGCGTGATCAACTGGTCCTTTTATGCCTGGGCTGGCATCTGAAAGGATGATAGTTTTTTTTACATTACTATGCCTAGTAAAATCAGAGCAAACCTTTTGCTCTGTGATTAATAATGTGTTAAGTCACAGTTCCATATTATTTCAACTTCTCAATGGTTATGGGAACATTTACAAGACTGATGGCTGAACTGTATACTGCCAACAGGCTGAAAGAGCTGTCATTTATTACAGGGCTTCCTTGCAACAAAAATGTGTAATGCTACCCTGGTAAACTGCAGAAAAGAGTTATGTGTTTTGATAGAGCATTTTCCCAAGTTAGAAATCAAGTGAAGCTTTTTGCACTACAGATGTTTTTGTGATGGGTGAGAGGGAGAAAATGCCATTGATCTTTCCCAAAAATGTAAACCCCAAACATTTCTGCACTGTGATGGTGCAACATCTTTCCTTCTTGTGTTGGCTGACTTAATCTTACCATACCAGAGTATTTTGTGGTGATTTGTTGTTCAGTTTCATCATATGCTTATAATAGCCTATCTATCCATCATTTCCCGGTTATTTTCTTGTAATAACATCTTAGCTGTCTCAGTACCTCTCTCAAGTCTATTAATTGTCTTCTCACTGCTGCCTTTAACTGGTAGTTAAATTCTCTTCACCTCCCCTCCTATGACAGATCATAATCAAACTATCTCATTAAGCATTTCAAGGGATTGAGGATTTCCAAGGCTCACACATCAAGGAGTTGTTATTTTGGATATAGGAGAACCACAAAATCATTGACCTCAGTATCTCTGTACATCTCTCAATAGCTGTATGCATGTGCGTGCATGTGCACAGGCTGCAGCCTCGCGTCATCACAGCACCCATAGGAAAAAATCTACAATATTCTGATAGAAATTTTTCAATCATGGTTAAAAGAAGGGGAAAGCTCCACTGCAAATAGAACAGGAAAAGACTGAGGAAGCACAATTGCAACTCCAGGAAAACACGTTCGTGTTCCATGGTGTGATTTATCTCATCCATCTTCTGTTCCCAAAACAAGCTCTCTAGTTTTATCATCTATACCCCGCTCTGCTTAAAACAAAGGAAACAGTCTTAAGAAAAGATTTTGAGCTCTGATGAGACCCCAGTAAAGAGCAGAAATTTGCCTTGTGTCCAAATAACAGGATCTGAAAAAACTGTTGTTCCAAAACATGAGTTTTCTGTGAAAACTGAATCAGTGCTTTAGGCCAAAAACTCCTGCTGGCAGGACAGCAAATAGCTACCATGACTCCAAATGACTATCAAAATGCTTGTATCTCCACTGCAGTAGCCTTTCTTTGCTACACACACCTTCTGTAAGGCATTAGGGAAAGTCACCATTCTCTGCCTCAATACACCCATTAGTAAAAAAAAAAAAAAAATTATCTTTCTTTGAGACTTTCAGGTAACAAGTCATGGAAAATAAGAGCCAAAAATTACTAGTACTAGCCTTTCTGAGTCCCAGTAATTTGTTTCCTGCTGGGCTTCTGAATTCTGATGCAAACTTATTGGCATAATACTTTCTGCACTTGTATTGTTGTATTTGCATTGACCTCTATTTCCATCAAAGTCAGAATGAAATGTAAATAAAAAATTGATAGGAAACACAGGAAACAAATAATTCAGGTGGTACTTAATGAGTGGCAGTTAATGCTCTGTGCACATAGGCATGTTCCAGCCTTGTAGCTGCTACTTAAAGCAATGTCTGGCAGCAGTGATAAAAACTGCAAGAAAGAAACTGTAATTGTGCTTGTCATGAAGAAGAATATATTCTGCAGCTGGTGTACAAAAATGCCTAAAGTCTGTATGGGAATCAGAAGAAAACCAAGGAAGCTGCTAACCTCTAGGTCAAAGAGAGTTTGTCAAGGCATCTCCTTCAACTACTGCATTCCTGCCACAAGCACACAGCATCCTGGTGGTGTCTCATCTGCCTGCCTGCCCAGACATTTCAAAAGTAACTTTTGCAATAAGGTCTCAACATTTTCCAGGCATTGCTTCTTTTTCATTATTTTATATATATGCACACTTCAGAATCTTGTGAAATATCTCTTCTGGTAGAAGAGTGCCACCTGATGACTGATACAGAGGAACGAAACAACCCCCAGTAGTAAAGCAGAAAGCACTAAAATGCTCACATCCAGGAAAGTCAGGAGCGGCGCATGCCCTGTGTACTCCACAAGCTTTCACCCAGCATCACAGCACCCTGAGAAAAACACCCTTTGCCAAACAAGTGTTTTGTGTTCCAGGATAAAAAAACTTAGCATCTTTGGGGAGGACCAATCCCAACCTCAGTGTTGAACTGAAATTAATTACTCAGGAGAAACAGACATTTTGCAGGCTTCTACGCAAGGTGTTTCTTGCTTCAAAAGCCCAGTCATTCTGTTTCAGACTCCTCTGCACTGTCTTAGGTACCTCTTCCTTGGGAACTGTGCAGTTCTAAGTGTGAGCACCCTCTTGCCCTTCCTTCCTCAGATTGCCTTGCCCCTACATAGCTGCCTGTTCTCAAGTTAATTTTTTTTCCCCCCATACTAAAACAATTCATTTTTCTCACCAGCTGAGCTAAATATTGTAAAACTAAGGAGAATTTTGGTGTTCTGAAAAGTCCTAATGACTACTAGTTGCTTCCATAAATGAGGTGCACATGTTGAAGAAACCCAGAATTTCTCTGCTCCATCACCAGCTGGAAATGTTCATGGCAAAATCAGACACATATTCTCATGGATTAAATAGTCTATGCTCCTCCCAGGAGCAGATATTTTAAATATTTACAGCATACTAATAAAGAAATGAGGAAAGTGTTAGACTGAAAGACTAGAGCTTGAAGTGCATTGCTCCTATTTTTTCCCAGAATAGAAATATCAGGAGAGTAGTACTGAAGCTTTCCTAAGATTTCAGTTCTACTGCTGCCATTCTTCTTTACTGGATTCATTGAGAAGTGCTATGCAGTAATTAAAGATCAGAATCAGTTTCTTCCTCATCACATCAGATAAAATCAAAGTTAATTAAAACCAAGTGAAGTATTAATTTTTCTAAAATGGTCATTGATCTACTAGCAGGTATATTAATAGCACCTATTATCAGACAGGATACCAAGCAGCTAAAATATGGATGCAAATTTGACATAACTTGAATATTAAATAGTGTTTCAGAACTGAAAGATTTTGCATCTCATTCCCTGAGGCAGACAGCTTTTGCTCAATCCTGCATTTCAAAAATATGCTGCTAAAGTTGACAGATAGCCAGTATTATTAACCTGAAAGCATCAACTTACTAAGTCTCATCTTATGAACTTAAAAAAAAAAAAGAGAGAGAAAATAAATCAAAACCAACTTGCTATTCAGTGGGAGGATTTTAACAGTGTAAATTATTTTCTTTGCATAACTGCTAGAAGGCCTGCAAAAGTTCATCAGAAATCAGAGCTGCGTGAAGTCTGGGACTGGCTGATTCTTTTGTTATGATAAATATAACAATGGCTGAATCAATAAACCTAATTTAAATTTTAATTAAATGTTATTGTTATGACAGATGACTTTTTAAGTTTAGCATGCTTAACAGTTTTCCATTTAAAAGATTTTTATAAAGGAGATGACACATCACACTAAATAATAACATGAACAAATATTTGGTTGATTAAACTGTCTCCCATTCAGAAAATTGAAGGGTATAAGGTCTACTACCCAAAGCATCATTTGAAATACTAATAAAACTAGCCCAGATATTCCTCCTTTTCCTCACAGAGCATGTACATTAGTTCTAGGCCATGAACAGTGTGTCCTTCAGACAGGACCACAGCACTGAGCCACTTCAGCTCTTACACCAAAGACTTGTAAAACCAGGGACATGCTTCAAATTTGGCTTCATCTGACAAGGGCTCTAATGCCAACAGGTCATAGGAACATGAACAGGTGCTTAAGCCACCAGAAAGAAGAGAGGAGATACTGCCAGCTGAATTCAGCACCATCCAACCACTGTCACCACAGGGTAACCTCTTCATGGATCTCAACTTTGTCCAAAATACCCAGAGAAAAGGCTTATTCCTCATTTGCTTGTTTAAAGAACCAGAAGGCAGCTGTGTTGGGCTGACATTGGATAGTCTGGTCTGAAATGGTAGCTATAACAGTTTCAGAGATGCCATCAGGATTTAGAGTTTTCTTCTGAAAATCATGGAGCACCTCTACACCAGTCATCTTGGTATTCTTTCGGGTGAAATATAAATAAAGAAATGTTATTTCTGAAACTAAGGTATCTTTAGAAAAATAATATTTCTTCAAGTTATCTTTTCTAAAAACAAGTACCACCTACCTACATTTAGCTTGTTTTCCAGCCCACCTAACATGATGCACTGTTATGAAACTGCCCAGGCAATCCCACTGAAATTTTTTGTTGCTTAACAAATATCTGAGTGACTTTGGATAGATCATACTTTCTCTTTATTTCTGTTGCATTTCCAAACATCACTTCTCACCAGCATTTGCCTGGAAGAAACAAGTCCTTTATCCCGAACTCTCTTTCATCTCGTCCTCTGATTTCATAACAGCTAAACTAGGCTTCAGCAAAGCCATTAGCCACAAACCTAGAAACAGCCAGCAGAATACTTGGTGGGTGATTCACAGATTTTGTTGTCAAAAAGCTAGTGATCCTCCTTATTTCCTGAATTTTACAGCATGCCAAGCTGCGTGTTCACACGGTTTTGTATTTAATCCTGGGTTCACAGACATTTCTACATTAAAATGTGACATTTTTATAAAAAGCTCTAAGTCAGTAAAGTTCAGGATATAGCAAACCTTGGATGTTCTGTTCTCTCTGTAAGTAGCATTTTAAAAAGAGAAACAAAAGCCATCTAAACATGCAGACTCAAATTACATGTTTAAGAAGATGTGAAATAGATCACAGCAAGATGTGAAATAGATCACACATCTATTTTAATTAAACTTTTATCTCACAATCATGACACATGTGCAGCAGGTACAAGATGTTACAGAAAATGCTTCTTTCACAGCAGGCATCATTCCAAGTAAAGAGGTTTTTCTCCCAGCCATCCCTTGGCATTAATGCTAACGTGGGATTTCAGTAATGCCCAGACATGCCTTCTAGTCTCAGTCCTCTTGTTCCTCTAGAGGGTTGCATATGCTATGCATTATGCAGCATAGAGCCAATATAAGAGCTATATTTTTCCACAAAAGATTTGCTCATTTGCACATGTCTTAAACGATGCAGTCTTGGAAGAGCTCTCACACAAACAATGCTTCTACCCTTTTTCCAAAGCCAAATGCACTTAGGGTCTATATTCTCAGCAGCTGAGCAGGCAACCTGCAGAGAATCCAGCTCTGCTAATGCTATCCATGGGCATTGCTGCAGGTGTATCTGAGCAATTGTGTCCTGCAATGTCAACCTGAACATTTTGGAGAAGGAGCATTCCATCCAAACTGCATATCAAAGATGGAGTTTTCAAAAAGACATAGAATTGTATCAAACTGTGAAGCTTAGAAGTGTTAGGGGGTGCATTTTCTTTTCTTCATTTCCTACCAGTGATTTTTATCTGTCCCATTCACATCTTATGGGTCCCCAGCAAGGATTGGAGAGCAAAGAGCTTGCTTCTGAGGTACTGATCTCATTTAGCCATTGGGCTTATGCAGAACAGCGAAGAACAAGATCTGTTCTACTGTTTTCTTCCCCAAGATGCAGCAACTTAGAGAGTTCCTTCTTTGTCCTTCTTTTATCCAAAACTAGATTTTCCCGTGTCTCTCCACCCTTTCATAAAATGTGAGGGAAAGGGCAGGGGACTCCCTTTAGCTTCTCTTGGCCTGAGATAACGCTTCAGGAAGCCAGCTGTGTCACAGCATTGCCACTGGGTGTCCACCATCCTCTCTTTTCCTGGTGTTTTAATGAAATGTTTATCCCCAGAAGCAATGAATCTAGCGGTTGGAGAGAGACCATAAGACAGACTGAGCCCAAAGTGCTTTCAAATGCCAAGGTAATCAAACTGAAAATTTGTATTTCCCGAGATTCTCTGGAATAAGAATTAAAAATGTTTCTTATGACTGGAAAAGAAATAGTGAGCCAACAGAAACTTATCTATAAAGGCTGTGATTCTTGCTTACTGGTCATCCTCTCTGGAAAGAGCCTAGCAAGACAGCTGGATAGGTGCAAAACCATGAACAAGATAATTAGCTTTAGCATACTTCTAGGGATCTTCTCCACACTCCCTTCCACCTAGGATCCTCTCTGCTCCATGCTGTACCTTCACCCTTGTGGGTCAGGTTGTGCTGCTTAGCAAAAAATCCCCCCAAGACCCTTCTCCAGCAATGCAGCAGCAAGTGGCTCAGCTGGAACCTGGTACCTTTGCTACCTGCTTCCAACTGCTTGTCAGGGAATTGCAGAGTAGGCTGCAAGCAAATGACATCAGAGGAGAGCATCCCATCTGCAGGCCAGAATTCAGGAGGAAGACTGTGAATTAAAAGGGTGGGACAGGTCTTCTGTTTACTGCACACTGTTTCTGTGTACTGCAGCTTCTTTACAACAAAATTCCCCTGCAGTCTGCTGTGCTGGCATCTGCTAGGAGAAATAAAGCACTTCCATGGTGTTGATTCAATGTCTGAGAAACCACTGAATCTATAAATGTATCGCAACAGCCAAACACAGAATAGGGTACAATCCTGGTACTTCATGTTCCATCTCCATCAAGTTGAATCTCCTGTTTCCAAGGACTGCAAGTGCTAGTTCTGGAACAAGCTTCTCTCTCTGGTCAGACACTGCATTATTTGATATATTAAATTTCCACAGATTTAGTCGACAGAAAATACCATTATCCATTTAAAAAAGCACAGCTGAAAAATTTATTAAAATTCATACACATCAGGCAGCTTAATTTGCTGGGCATGGCCTGAATATAAGGCTAAATGAAGGTTAAATATTGTCTGAATAGCAATTGTACTGTCTCTTTGAGAAACTGTTTATTGAGAATGTACATGGTATGTTTAGCTCAAAGTGGCAGCACATTTGACTCAGAAAAGCTTTTCTGCCTTGTGCATGTACCATTTCTCAGGCTAAGCTACGTGCAGTTATAAAGCAAGAAATTAGACACAAAATACTCAGTGAAGTATATTTAGTTCCTGATAGGAGAAATATTAACAGAGTAAATCAAACATTTATAACTCACCATTTTTCCCTTGGAAAATATAAATTCACTGGCATTAAAATCTCCCACCGGGGGAAAAATACTCACTTTTTAGTATTTTGAAAAAAAAACTAAAAACCAGCCATCTTTTTCAAATTTAGATGCTGCATTATAAAATATATCATATTAGAAGTCAGAATCCAAGTTAGACTTTGTTTATAATTTAACTTAATCTGTTTTGGATTTTTTAACTTGTTAGATGTTTTCATGCTTGGAAAGAAGTAGATATTGGAGTGTCAGAAAGTCCCACTATCTTGAAAGTATGGCTTCTCAGCAGCTCAGATTCCCATGCATATTCACCTCTTGTGCAAACATAACCTAATAATATGTGCCTTCTCCCAAGGGGGATATGATTTTATTACCATTGATAGTCAGGCCAGCTGCTCCAACCCACTTCATAGCAACTTGCATTTTCTGATATGGAGTTTGTCCCTGATCCCATCGTCAGCTGTGACACAAAGACAGCAGCTACCACAAAGATGTCATTAGATCAAAGCCATAAAATTTCAAATATAATGATCAGCTTCTTGGTCTAATTAAGAAATATGAAAATAGAAATACCAAATTACTCAATTTACAGGGGAAAAGCACCGTTTTGAACATTTAAAAAGGAAAAAGAAAACAAACAAAAAGCCAATTAAAGCTAATTCCTTATGGTCTTATAGGAAAAAAAAACCTCACACACACTCCTCTCTTCAGTCACTGCACCAGAGCCAGGAATGGCCATGCTGTGATGTAGCTGGGACATAGAGAAGACATACACACACACAGTTCATAATCCACAACATGAGGATGTCATGCACAGATTCCCAGGCATGCCAAAACAGAGATACATTGAAGTGCTCACCAAAAACCTTCCAGTTTTGTCTCCTTTCAAGAGCTTTAGATATTGCTCAGGATGATGTAACCATCCAATTTGCAGTTGTGTTCTTAATCGAGTTATCAGAACTTCCCATTGCTAGCTCTGAATGAGAGGTTATATATATTTTATATTTTTACTTGAAACTGAAAAAAACACTGATTTCTTTTTATATGTACACAAACACAAAAGGGAGGGGGTGCATGTCTTACCACAGCACGGTATTTGCAACATTTTCCAGCAGTGACAATTTTTTTTTAATTTTTTTTTTTTTTTCCTTGATTAAAGAGAATACATCAAGTCATATGGAAAGTTTCTGACAATAACTTGATGGTACTATGGACATTTTTTTCTAAATTTCTCTTCTTTTTTGAGGCAATCATTTTCACACCAGGGAGAATTGTTTAGTACAAATTTGACAGCAAAAGTCTAGATGAGGAAGACAATATATTGCAAGCACATGTACTGCCTTTAGATCTCAGCAAGTCCCTCATGGCACACCAATAAAACAGACCCAGCAAAGCTGAGTAATTTGCCAAAGCCCACACAATACCTGCTGGAGAACCAAGGTATCAATCAGGAGTTCTTGACTGCTACCCTCTTGCTTCTTTTTAATTGCACACATTGCTTTCTCATTCTCCTTAACATCTAAAAATGGCAGACTGACGAATCTTGCAACAAATACATTTGAGACCAAAAGGTAATCTGGGCAAAAACCATCTCTCACCCTTGTAGCACGTTGCTTGATACTTAAACACAGCAACAGTGCTTAGATACAAACCAAGAAAGTCACTCTAGCTTTTTTGAGCACCATACTGGAGCTTCAGACACTAGGTGCACACACTGATCTAATTACCTCAATATTAGTTCCATTACCAATGTTTAAGTAAAATTCTTCCATCTTCTCACCCTTGCCCCAGGCAAGGTGCAAAAGTCAGCTCTAGCACGTCCTGTTTCTCTGTAATTCCTACAGCAAAACTATTTCCTCATGAGCACTGACACAGAGGCTGTCAGGATTAATCTCAAGCACAGGGTTTCCTACTTGTTTGGTTTAGTTTTTAAATGGCTCTTGTGATACAAATGAACCTTTTGATGAAGTATATTAAAACCTCTGCAGTGATACATCATCAAAGGATGACATCAATAAAGACAGTAAGAAAGCAATATAATAGCATCACACATGCACATGGAAGTCTCGGCTCCCACCTGGAGACCCCTGACCAAATTCTGCACTCCTGTACATGAGTGAAACTCCCCTCACTCCAGAAATGACAACATCACTGTTTTCTGTGCATATTTGTTTCCTCTGCTGGTGAGGTCTTACCCCAGGCTGAACCAGGAAGCACATTTTTCATGCAGTGTTTGAAAAGGGGTTGTACTTATGGAATACCCCACTAAATTTTTTTGCAGCAGAAGGTCTGCCTTGTTCTGTTAAGTGCCAGAAGGATATCACTGAACCTAGAAATCAGCTTGACATTGTGGCTGTCAGGCAAAAGGATGCAGTCAAGTAATGAGCCACAATTCTTTTCACCTTCATTTCAATTCCTTTTTTTATCAAGAGAGTGGAATTTAAAATAAAAAGGTCCCATTGTAATAATGACCACCTTGAGTAAAACAAAAGCTGAATGAGGCAGTTGCTACGTGTAATCTGCAGCAGGCCAGCCTACAGCTGAAAATCTCTGTATTTTGACCCAAACACATATTTGGTTCTGTGATTCTGAAGCACTTGTTTTCCCCTGGCTTTTTAATATCACTTTAATTTTGAAGGCTCCTATCACAAAGTCAACTAATATATGGTAATAGTGCATGACACAACATATTATTGTGTAAGCTACCAATGTGCTGTGAGGAAATGCATCAAGTCACTCTGGGTCACCACACCAAACCCTTATAGCACTGTAAGACAGTGCAAAGCATAAGTCTAAATAGCAGTAGACAGTATGAACAAATTGTAACCTCAAAACTGCACAGGGCAACTTTTCAAGAGTAATGAATCTGGAGGTGGCATCAACTTTGTTATTAATTCTAATCAGTCAAAGGTGGGGTTGTAACCTTACCCGCATATCAGCAACAGCTTAGGGGAATTATTCTGTCATTTTCTTAGATTGCATGGTGCAAACATTAAGCTTGATAAAACCTTTCATTCTAGCTGCAAGGAATATTGCTGATAGGGTACACTGAAATAGTGTCCACACTCCCAATCAGGCAGAGCTCCCAGACACTGCAGCCTGTGCTCTGGAGAGGAACAGTCCACATGTTATCAGGAAACAGAGCATGGTCCCATGTTGAAGCCAAAAAGATGTAGCGTCATGGATGTGACCAAGCCCTCTACAGCATCCCCACTCCAGCACAGGTACCTTGCAGCAGGAGCCCAGCTGTGTGTCAAACTCAATGCAGACAGAAAGTGGCTTAGCAGGCTGGCTGCTGCTCACGAGCCACTTTTCACTCTGCAGTGTTGCACAAGTCCCTGTGCAGTTCAGTTCTTCACCTATTGAATGGGAATAATAAGTATTCAGAGGGTGAATTAAAGTTTTAATTACACACTGGTTGTATGGTAACAACCAATCCAATGGTAACAACAATCCAGTGTAGAAACTAGTTGCTGATTCCAGATACATGAAGCTAATCCCAGCACTGTCAGCAGGACCCTTTCTGTTCCCATTTGAAAGCAAAACAATGAAAATGTTGCCACATTATTTTGTCTGCCTACAAAAAACCCGAGTCTCCTTCACACAATCCCCATAATTTAGTTAGCCTCCTCTGATAAAACAGGGACCAAAATTTAGTTTGCAACTTGCCTTGCATTGTTCTCACCCAGGAACAGGAACAAGGGAGTGATTGGACACACTGTGGTGTGTGTCTTTTGCAGAGAAGCAGCAACTTTTATGATGCTGGTAATAGCCCACAGAGCTCTAATTGAACATTGAACTTAATAAAAAAATAAAATAAAAAAAAAAAGAACCAAACAACACTATGAAGTAAGATACCAATTAATTGTACTACTTAGGTAACTTGCCCAGCAATCAGGTATTTGCACACTTGGTTGTGATTCCCTAGCTGGTGCCAGCATAAAACAAATAGACTGAAACTCTGTCATTAAGACCTAACAGAAAGCTGCAACATATACAAAAGCTCATTACCACTCATTAAAAATGTTTCAAGTTTAAAGGAGTGAAACAGCAGTTAAGGGCAACCATCAGAGGTCTCATCAGCTTACGGCAGATTTAAAATACAGTATGCAGTGAAGTGGACAAGTGCAAGCACAAGCCCACTGCGCTGTAACCTAATCCTGCTGCCACCATCCCCCCATGCCAGGCAGCTGGGACAGATGGTGCAGGGAGCTGGGGAGCTGCTGTGCCAGGATGGGGATGGGCATGGGCAAGCAGCTGCCCAGCCCAGCAGGAATGCTCCTCTGTCATCACCCGCTGCCCCAGCTTCACTCCATGCCCGTCAGAGCAGGACCTTAGAGTCCAGCCTTGAGGTTTTGTTGGGTTCTGATGCTCCTTCTCAAATAGACCGTTCCTTTCAGTTATAGTTTTAATTAATTTAGAATGAATTATTTGGGTCTCTTAATTTCCTGGCTTATTTTGAAACTCCAATTAATGCCAAGCTTAGTAGCTCCAAAGGCTCCCCAGCTTTCATCTACCCTGAAGGGATCCAATTAAAATGAGACACTAGTCAAAATGTCAAACAGTCCTTTTTAAAGCCATTGTGCAACAAATCTACATATAAACCACATAGTTGCTGGATAAATTGTACAATACTTGGAAACCTAAAGCATAAAATACCTTCACTTGAGATGCAATGTCCCCTGTCAACGAAGAATGTGTTCAGAACTCAGAGCAAATGATAAAAGTCACATTTTGTTTTACAGGACAATTAAAACCATGGAGTATAATAATAGATGTGTAAAGTAGACCATATTATATGACAAGGGTTTAAATGCAGAAAAGACAGTCCAGAAGCTCTGCTGACTGTGGAGTCGAAGTACCTCTGAGCCATCACAGGCAGGGTCTGGCAGGACCACCCCATGAAGAACAGCAGAAATATCTCTCTTCTGCCTCCAGAGCCACTCAGGTGCACTGACAATCACTTCAAGGGTCGCCAGAGCTGTGGCACATTTTAAACTGAAAACCTGGTGAACCACTTACGATTTTTTTTCTGTATTTGCTTTCTTGAACCTTTAGAGAGCATAAGGTCTCTCTCATACACATGTCCATCACTTGATAAAGTATTTTTCTTGATTTCAACTGGTTTGAAAAATCCTAACTCTTTCATTCTAGCTCTGAAAGTATTGCATATTTGTATATTTGTCCAGCCATGGCAAAGAAACAGGGATTAAACCATTGCTGAATGGGAGACTAGATTAAAAACTGAGACAGGTCAAAATTTCAGATGAGGATTTGTTTTTAATGAGCTGTAGGTCTAACATAATTCAGTTAATCTTCTTGACTTCTGCAGAAAATAGCCCCTCACTTTCCTTCCAGACAAACAAATTTTTCCTACCCAAAGCAGCAGGATCACTGAGTACTTGGTTTAGCCCAGAAAGTTGCTCAGAATACTGTTTCAAACGGACGTCCCCATTTTTTTTATTTTAATTTAATCTCATTGCCTTTGTAATTAAAACTCCCAATTTCCCTCTCACTTCAAAGCTGAATTTCAGTGGCAGAGAAAGGGATTAGAAACACATGAGTCTTAGGAACAGCACATTCCTTTAGGGAAACCCATCCAGGAGGTCACTGCTCTCAACACACCGTGAAGACATGGCAAAAAGATGTTAGGAGACCAGTCCAGAGGATGTCTGAGACTGCACAGGAGATACTGACCAGCACTGGTTGCTGCCAGCCCTCTCTGCCCAAAGCCTGATTATGCCTTTCTCCTGTGTCAGGGAGATCTTAACAAATACTGCATCCAAGCTTCTGGGTCTGCCCAGGAGAGCACTGCAGAAAGCCAAATGACCCTTTGGGGAAGGTGCTGCACAGCTAGCATGTTTCTCATACTTATGTTGCTCTGTGAACTGCCAATTACCTCTCCCTCTGTCATTTTGTGGGAAAGAAGATCTCTTTTATACTAAAAATCACACAGGAATTCTCACAAAATATGATTTTGCTGTATGGTTTTGTGTCCTTCAGCTCTTCCCACCTGTGAAATGAACAGAAAAATGGTAAGATCTTTTTATTTTCATTTGTGCATTACATGAGAGCTAAAATGCAAGCATGTCTTGTCCTACAAAAAAAGAAAAATGAAGGTTTGAGTATTTCTGTCAGGCATAAGGAAAGATCAGTAAGCACAGTAGAAATATAGTCATGTTTCTGCCTGGTTCTAGCAGGTAGGTGCAGTGCAGCAGATTTCACACTAAAGCTTTCCTTGACAATCACCACTCCACAGGGTCTGAGGCACTGCAGTAAGTGGAGAGAAACGCTGGAGAAGGGCTGAAGTACCACAGTGTGGTAACAGCTGGTAAATGTCATTCTAAACATCATAAATGGAAAAGACAAGAGTACCAAGAAACTGCAGTTTTCACCCCTCAGAAGCAAGCTATATGAGCTTGGAGAGGAGGCTGGAGAGAATTAGGGCAGAATTATCTGGAGCAGCCCTGAAAAAGATCAGAGACATTAAACTACCAATGTTTGCTCTTCCTGAGTTGCTGCATGCGAATTTATGTGACACCCGCAGTGCAGGGAAACAATGTGCATTTCTATGGAGTGCCATTTGTCAACCCAAAATTAAACATTTTTTTAAAATTTCTCATCGTTACTTCCTAAATACTTTAAATAACTTAGTTGTGGCAACCTTGTCCAGGGGTTGTGTAACTTATTTACTAAGCATTTGACATATTTGGTTCAGCTGAATTTTGCTTAGTAATACAGAGCTAATAAAGTGCAAATAATGAAAGGAAAACCATTGCGTTTTCTCCAGATACTGTTATTTTGTTGGCAACAATTTTTTGAATCTTGAATCCATTTCTGACATTTTTCCTGGTCGATTGGTTTCCCCTTCCATGCCAAAGAATTAATATTTTATTGTAGTGTTTCCCTGAGTTGTCTGAGTTGGGGCAGCTTCTCCAAGTCACAGGTCCCTGCCATGGCCAGATGTTTCTTCACCCAGAGGACACTCTGGACTACACTTTGAAGTTGGAACAGCCACCTCTCTCCATGCTGTTTAACAAATCTTACAGATTTTTTGCCCTATAGAAGCTCCCAGACTGAGGTTCAGCAGAGATGTAAAGAGAAGGTAACAAAGCAGTTAGACCTACTTACCTGAATTCAACACCACACACTGTCACAACATCCTTCAGGATTTTGCTGATGTTTGTACATTGGCTACCAACCCAAACCTCAAAGCAGCGTAACTAAAAAAGCATCCAGCGTAACTAAAAAAGCTCCATCTTTAAGGGAGCCAAGTCAACTCATGGATCATAAGCTCGGGAGTTAGCTCCAGCAGAGAAAAGCTTCTGTATAAGTTTCTCAGTGAGCTTGGGCAAGCGTTGAACATAGCAGTGTGGGTTCATTACACTCCAGGGAACCAAAGGATGGCATGGTACAAGTCACGTACACTCTCAATTAGCCATCTGGGACTCATCAGTGGGTGAGTTACTTGATGATATACAGGAAGAAGAACCATGTTTAATAAAGAAACATTAATCTCTGTTCACAGATTCACCAGTTGTTATTACTCACACCCACAGAAGGAAAGTGCATCAAATTTGTTGAATATTATAAAATTGTTTTCTAAGCTCAACCTCATATGATGTCAAACCTCTTTCTTTTCTGGCATATGTCTTTTTTCAAACACTTCTCTGCCTACATGAATAAATAATTAAGGATTTGGGAAAGCAATGGGTCCTTATTACAGCACTTCTCCCTTCTCTGTTACAGGAATGACCTGCCAGGCTCGAAGTTCATATATTACAAGTGAGATCCTGTGGGGTTACCGTTTCACCCCTGTCCTCACTCTGGAGGATGGATTCTATGAAGTTGACTACAACAGTTTTCATGAAACATATGAGACCAACACACCAGTTTACAGTGCCAAAGAGCTGGCAGAAATGGCCAGTCGAGCAGAACTGCCCCTGACATGGTCTGTTTCCAGCAAGCTGGACCAGCATGCTGAGCTGGAAACTGAAGAGGAAGAAAAGAATCAAGAAGAACGAAATGAAAGAAATGGTGATGTGGCCAACCTGGAGAATGAATCCAAAGTGTAGAACCACTGGAGGCATAAAGGCCACACCACCTCCTTCATCTTCTTCCTCTTTGCTCCACAGTTTTTTTCTCTGACATGCCTTTTTTTTTTTTCTTCCCCTTGTTATTCTTAATTCTTGGAAACTAAATACTTAAGATGCAAAATATCTACCTGCCCAATTTAAACTCAAGAAATCCACAGACTAAGGAAGGATGCAGGTTAAAGCTGCAATACCCATTACTGATGGTGGAATCTTGATCCCTACACTAGTAATGACTGGTGGCTTCCTCGACACCTCTCCGAGTTAGATCTCCAGGTTCATTCACATCAACAACAAAAGAAAATCCAAAAGCAATGGGAATATATGCAAAGGATTTAAAAGGAAAGACTAATTACTTCTTATCAAAGTTATCTGCCTTGGCTCCAGTTTTTATGTGTTTCAGAATAGTTTCACATACTGAATGACAAGCCTCTATGAAATGGGCCTTGCAGCTTTAAGATGAAGGTGAGCAGAGGGATCTGCAATCCAACATGATACTGTATATATGCCTTATGTAATTATTTTCTCTTTAAATTTAGTAATAAACACTGCATGTACAAAAGTACTGTAGTAAAGAACTTCTAAATAATGTACATAGATGTGTAATTAATGTAGGTTTAGAAACAGAGTTCTAGAAATACTGGGATGCAAAAACTAACTACCCATCAAGTAGGCATTTCTCTTCTAATATTTGGATTGTAATATTGATTTTTTTTCCCCTATATCTATGGCTCTTCTAAAGCATGATATTTTCTTCAGTGTACCAGACTGGCAGCTATTTAGAGTACCTCACTGTTAGCCAAACAGATCATTTTACTGACTCTAAAAAGCCATAAGTCTGGGAGAGGGCAGGGCAGAGAAATTGTAATAATTACTGATATACTGTGAAAATGTTTACAGATAAGGCAAACCATTCCTAGTTATTTTTTTGGCAGTTCAACCTAAAATTTAGGCTATGGCAAACTCACAGCAAACCAGAATTTCCCGTATATTCTTAATATAGACACTATGTTTCATGTGGAGGTGTTATCCTTCATGTGCAGTATCTAGGGAAACTTTTCCCTTCTCCCCACCCAAACCATGGGATTTCAGTGGAGTAGTTTGCTACAGAAACAGCATAAGCCATCGAAAAACAGATGTTACACCTTAGAGAGTAGATTTCAGCTACTCAGCTAGGAAAGAAGCAGCTGAATTTTTTGACAGCACCAATGCTTTCCAGGTCTGGTAGAATCACAGACAGGGGGACATCCCTGGATATACACTTCAGCAGGGTTTCTCACCTAAACACATGGTTCCTGCCACCCATGCTCAGGAGAGTGGTTCCCTAAAGACTTTCTTCACCTTAAGTTAGCTCCTCGGCTGTTGTAAATCAGCATAAGTCCTGTACATTCTGACTTGAGAACTTTAACAGGGCAGTGATAATTTGCATAGCTTACACGGCAACACTCCTGCGAGTAGGGGAGCTGATGTGTACAGCCACTGTTTCATGGACATGCTCCATATGGGGCTGCTCACGTGGTGCAGCGTGGCCCAGTGCTAAGGACCGCTCAGTCAGGCCCAGCATGCATAAAATAGCACCTGTTGAAAAATGCATTGCCTTTAGTGGGCCTTTGCTCAGGCCCATCAAGAACAGCATTTCAGTCAGCTAAGTGAGAAGAAGCTGCAGCCTTAATTTTGTTTTTTTGTACCTGCCTACTCTGGAAAGGAAGAACACACTGAAGAGAATCTGAAGCAATTTTGTACAGAAACATTTACATTAAAACAGAAGAGAAAAAAATAACCTCAGGAGAAACTTAGGGGGCAGGTGGAAATTTTGCACTGTGATATAGCTTTCACATTAAATTCACACCTATTTTCCTTTTTTTTTTTGCTGAAATGACAGTTCCTTTATAATTTTCACACAGTGTGGCTAATTGATGGGGGTTTCTGCAGGTCCTCTAGCTGTACTTCAAGCTGAGGTAGGCAGAATAGGGTATGGGAAAAGGGTTGCACACCAGGGACTGGCAGATCAGGATGGATGGAAAAAGTGTTTTGTTTCAGCTCTGAACATTTTCCCTAAAAGGCTTTCACAAAGCAGCACAACTTAAGGAACGATGCAGAATATGGATTTTTATGCCCTCCACCTCAGATGGCTGATGCTGCCGACTCGGTAAAGGTTACTTATACTTAACTCCTGTGAAACAACACTCATTTTGCTTCAAACCTTTCAAAGCTTGTTCTTCTGCCCCAGCCTCAGCAGCTGCCAAGTGCTCCAGTTCATCCATCACAGCCCACCCCTACGGCTACCCATGAGAGGTACTGAGCACTGCTAAGGAAGAGTGGCTCCCGAGCTCCACTGGAAGACAAAGTCTTACAGCAGAGGTGCCAGGGGTAGCACAGCATCAATAGCGATGAGCCGCCTGCACGTGTCAGTCCTAGCGAAAGGTGCATGAGCTGAAAGCAAAGCATTCCTTTGAGGATAAACCTGCTTTTTGCTCTTGTAATTTACTGGGCCACTCTATAATTCATTGCTGCAGTTTAACAAAAGTTTGCATTAATTAGAACAGCAGCTCAGGGCCCTAATTAAACCTTTTTCGTGTCCTTTAGCACAAAAAAATAGACTTTCTGCCACTGGGGCATGCGCATGTGTAAGCTATATTTTTGTGAATAGGGCACATAAAGCTTAAGGTGTGTATGTTTGTCCTTTCTCTCTCCCCCCCCGTATTTTATTGTCTTTGGTATTAATATAGTATGGACTGTAAAGTTTATGAAATCTCATTTTGTAACATAAGCTTAAAAAAAAAAATAGAAGCCTCCAAAGCTTTCAACAGGGAAGCTTCACGTAAACTTTGTACTAGAATGTCCCTATCAAACACCTCTATTTTTCTACAATGATTGATTAAGCAGTTTAACAATGTATTTTGTGTCAATGATTTCAACTGAACTGGTAAAAAGACAATTAAGAATTGAATGCTGTTAATTAACAATGGATTTTCAAGCCGTATATTCTGAGTGGTGTTTTCATTAATGATAAGTAACTTAACCTGGGAACTTAATCTCCTAATCCTAAACAATATATCCTAAAATATCAGTGCTCTATGGGAATCTTTTTAGTAAATCAAATTTAAAGAACATGAATAATACAATATTTTAATATAATTGACTACATAACTAATCAAGACCCATTACATCTCTATAATACTTCACTAATACATTAAATCTTTTCCTCAGAGTGTGAACTTCGGGAGCAAAAGAATTTATAGAGGTAAATGTGAGCTCTCAATAATCTACTGCATCTCTCGATTCCTCCTACCAATGAACAGAAATGCTACAGAGGTACTTTGTACAGACTTCAAGCACAGGGTTGCACAGTTTTCTCTCTCCCTCTCTCACTTTTTATTCTTTCTTTTTTTCTTTCTTTTTTTCAAAACACACTAATTGTTTCTCCCCTGCCCAAGTTTCCAAACCAGCTCTTCCAGGTGTTGGAAACAGGCATGGATACACTGCTTTTAAATGAGCAACACAAATTTATACTGGGTGAGGATTTGACCTTCAGCAAATACTTGAAATCAGCCTGAAAATAAATTCCAGAAATTGTTTCCAAATAGTCATCAAAAGAAGCAAACATTGTCTTAGCAGCATATAGCTGTAATGATCTAGATCTTTGCCCTACAAAACTATAGTCACTGGCACCAACCTGATCCATCCCAAGAAATTTAACTTCTGTGATCAAAGCTGAACATCTGCATCTACGAAGGGCCTTGCTGCAGGTGTGCAGGTAGAGAGGATTGCACAGCCCCGAGTCAGAACTCTGCATCCCTTGCAAGGTGAAGGAAGGAGGTGGCATGCCAGGAAGCAGGGAGGACAAGATGCTGGCAAATGCAATAGGAAAATGCTTGAGGGATGGTTTTAAGTTAGCTTCAACGCAGGCTCTGGTTTTAGCCCTGGCGCATGGAGGTGTCCAGATCTGGGACTGCCCATGTTCCCCTGTTGGAGTTAAAAAGGAAACTCAGGCCTTTCAAAACCAGGGAAGAATCTCTTTTCAGCCACAGAGCAGAAGTTCCTATTTCAGTCAGCTCCATGGTGTCAGGCTGCCTAGGAGAGATAAGACCTGGATTCAGTGCTCTGTTCAGCCCAGGACTTTCAAAGACACATCTCACTTCTCCCGAGAAACTAACACTGCCATAACAGCAACAGTAGAGCTCCATCCCCTCCACCAAGGGCTGACTGGATCTTGAATTCTCCTGCTAGCCCAAAGAAAATTCAAATCCTGTGTTTTTAGTGGAAAAATGGAAAAATATCTTATACCCTGGGTCTTTACCAGCCTCCATTCTACTAGTCACAGTGCTCCCTGGTTAACTTGCAGAACTCAGGCTGAGGAAGGCATGGTACTCAGGCTTCACACCTCCTGAGCCAGCACAGTCAGCAGCCATCTGCATTCTGCAGAGGTGCAGCACCATGGTCACCATGCAGCACCTGCCTATGCTTCTAAATGCAACCAGCTACCATGTCTCCTAGGAGGCCAAATTCCTCAAGGACTGCAATTGATATACTGTGAACATCATGCACCAGTCCAGCCTCACCAGACAGTAGTGGTGGTGGAAAGAAGCCAGGCTGTCTTATCTCAGTCCAGCTTCACTGCCAGATGGGTGCAGCAGCACACAGCACTTGGGAGGATACACGTTGTTACACTCAGAAACCATGTCCAGCAGGAGGAAGGGGTATCTAGGACTCCTGTCCTTTGCAGACCTGAATTTAAGCAAGTGATGAATTTATACCACGTCCTTCAGTTAGTTCATGTGGATATGAACTAGAGGATCAACACTGAGACTGTTATTAGGCTACATGGCAATGGGAGAGTCAGGCACCTCATGTAGGACATCTCTTAGGATTTACCACCAGAGCTTCTGACTATGAAATATAAACTTTTTACTGTTATGGTACTGTCTGCCCATCAAAGTATCTTTCTTTTATCAGCATCTTTAACAGACATGCTACAAAGCTCAGAGAGATTTTAGGCTATAAACCAGATCTAAAAAATCCAAGAACAGAAGTTGACTTTTCTTCCACTCTTGTTCCTTCAGATTGTAAACATGCTGTTTGGAAACATGCACTTGGAAAGCAGGCGTAAATCTGGTCTTTGTGCTGTAAATAATTCTTAAAGACGAGACCTGAAAACTGATATCTATTATTTATATTAAGTGATGCTCTTTTATGCTTCCTGAGCGAATTCTAAATTTCTAGGATTTGTCTTTTTGGAGGAGAGGGGTGGTGTTAGGCATTACAGGGAGTGCTTCATTTTGTGCCTTTAGTTCAAGCTTAATGATTTCCAGTTTTTCAGATCCTCTGGATTTCCAGAAATTATCATCTAGTGGCAACCTCACTGTAATGGTGTACTTAATTTACTACTTGTCATTCTCCCATTTATTGTCTGTATACTAATGCTCTAACACAGTTTCACACAGATAGCACACAGACACTGCATCCAAAGATAGCATCCTAAAAGGACCTGAATAGCATTCTATTTCATCTTGTGTGAAATCTGTTTTCTATCCTAAGCAAATTCATAAGTATCAATGACAGTTCTTCCCTTATCCTCCCTAACTTGTGTGTCATCCACACAGAATAAAACTTAAGAGTTTCAAATTATGCCAGCTGCTTTGAGGTTTTTTCTCAGAGGGCAGGACTGGGGAGAGCCCTCCCCTCTTTTTTCCTTTGTTTTTTAAAAATCAAAAGCAGCAGCTCCAAACTCACAGCTGCAGCTCATGGACAGTTTTCTGCAAGCTACAGCTTGTAGTTTCCTGCAGAAAACAAACATCCTGCTACCAGCTTGCTTTGAAGTCTGCATCAGCCACTCTTCCAAGCCATAGAGCTATTTTCCCCCAAATGATTATAGGCAGTCACTTGCATTAACTTTTCTGGAAGGCATACACTCGAGGAACTGGTAGAGAACTGTTACCCCGCAACAATCTCCTCCACATGCTTTTCACAGTCTGTCGGACTGGAGTCCTCTGGACTTCTTCCAGCTCAAGAAAGGAGGATGTCTGGCACACAAGCACAAATCCTTGCAGCCACTCTCCCTGGCTGCTTCTGCAGCATCATGATCAGAGGACTCAAATTCCTCACAGAAATACACATACTAATGCATGTGTGTGGCGCGGTCCTTGAGACAGCACCGTTCTAGCTCAGAAAGGACGGCAATGCAATGTACAGCATTCAACCCATGTGTACAGCACATGGTCCACGGTCTTCTGCTGAGCTCAGGAAATGGAGCTGGAGCATCACATTAGTAGCAGAGCTCTTTAAACATCTAAGAAATCTGAGCAAGAATGTAACTCTAATCAAATTAAATTCAAAGTAAAAAGGACATTTTCTAAAAAAAAAAATTATAATCTTTTAATGAGAAATCTCTAATCTGAAAATATCAGTAAGACTGGGGGTGAGGAACCCAGACTGTTACAATTTAAAGTCATTAGAATGAATTTTGTTCCAACAGTGGTAGAAGCTACTTCCTTTTCATGGCAACATTTTTGGTTTAGATGGGTGGGATGCTGGAGCTAACCTCCTAAATCTCTGCTTGTGATTTTCAGAACTGCTGAATATTTACAAGTTCTTATCAAGATCAGTAGAAATTAGGAGGCATTTCCATGAAAGAGACCATCTGCTTGGATGACAACGTAAGAACTTGGAGCATTTTGCTCCTACTTTTAGACTCCCCAGGAGATGATAGAGTCAGGAGAGGTCTCCACCTCACTGAAATGTCATTCGCATCAAATACATGCCAAAGTTCTAAAGAACCCACACATGTTGCTGTAGGGTTTAGGCACACACTTTTAGGCACCCTAGGGATTACTAAAGGCCCTGTCAAATGCGTTAAAGACACTATGAAACAAGACTGAAGAATGACTTGACTCTCTTAAAGGCATGTTACTGCAGTAAGTTTAAGGTACAGCAGCAGAATGAGAGGAGGAGGCTGCACAGCTTGCACTTGTGCTGTAGGAAAATATGGAAGCCATCATTCAGCAGATAAAACACCAATCCTCATTTCTAAAAAGTTAAATAGTTAAAACATGGGAAAGCAAAACAATGCAGTTTCTAATCAAAAGGTTAAATGGTTCATAGCACAAACAAAAGATCCCTGGAAAGGGAAAGGCAGGTATACAAACAAATGCAAAGTCTAGATATGAAACCCAACAAAAGTCTTTGCCAAAGGACAGGGCCAGTAAATCAAGGGTTCAAAGCTAAGCCATGCTGCTCATCATTTTTTGCTTTTTATACACAAGTCATAATTTGTCTGACATGCACGATATTACTATTAATAAATATAGTAAAGCATGCTTACAGATGTTGGCTAGCCAAATAGTACAAAAGAAATCTGTATAATGAGAAGAGATAACAGAGAGAGTTCATCACGTAAACACCATTCAAGCACTTTTTTCCCTTTTGTGCAAAAGCAAGGAGGAAAGTGTTCAATGCACAAAACCCATTCTGCCTCTTCAAAACTCCATCTTTTGCCAACATTTACATGACAAGGAAGAAAATAGTTGTATTCTGGTTAGAACCTGCAGTACTGATTGTAGAAAAGCTTTTCTCTTTTGAGAGTCACAGATTCAAAATTTGCTCGAAGAGAAATCACAGGCAGCTCACCTAATATAACTAATACATGTAAAAGGAGCTAAGCTCTGCTCAGCCTCATTTTCCAGAGAAGAAACAGCAGAATGGAAACAGAAATAAACAAACAAACAAAACCTACATAGAAATTTTCCTGGAAAATGTCAGAGAATAATGTGGCTTTATTTCATAAATTTACATAACTATTTCCTTTTTCTTTTTTAATGACACTATTTGTAGGAATGACACTATTTGGGGGAAAAAATCATACATGCATTTTGAATACAATTTTTAACTGTAGTTTGAGTCATTGCAGTGTTAATTAAGTTTGGCGTGAGTATGACTGGAGTTGGATTTTCTTCCCATATCACAGACCAACCAGTGGCTTTGCAACCCTGCGTTCACATGTGGGTGGTGTGCCTAAAAGGCTCCACGTTTGGAGAAATGATGCATGTTGCAGCAGGTGTGGGTGAACAAGGACTTCATCACAGCCTCAGGTCTGGAAGTGGTCCACATCTTTTATTGACTCACTATTCTACCCACCTTGGCCAAAGGCAGGCTGCGTTCCTCATTAGTACATCATGTTTCACTCTTGGTTGATTTTTTACCAGAAAATTAGCAAAATGTTATCTGAGTTAACATGTCTAATTTGCCTGCAAACTCACTTTCTTCTGGTCTGCGAATGTTAGTGATGCACACGGCTTAAACATGGAATCACAGAATGCTAGGGGTTGGAAGGGACCTCTGGAGATCATCAAGTCCAACCACCCTGCCAGAGCAGGTTCACCTAGACCAGGTTACACAGGATCACGTCCAGGTGGGTTTTGAATGTCTCCAGAGAGGGACACTCCACCACCTCTTTAGGCAGCCTGTTCCAGTGCTCTGCCACACTCAAAGTAAAGAAGTGTCTCCTCATGTTTAGATGGAACTTCCTATGTACAATTTTTTGCCTGATACCTCTTGACCTGTCACTGGGCACCACTGAAAAAAGATTGGCCCCAAAATACAGGCTGCATGGCTCCAAAGGTCTCTGAGTGTCTGTTCCTGTGAGTACCTTGCTGGGACTTGAGCTAGCTAGTTCAAAGCTGGTGCAACACATGTAGACTTACCTTGGTCACTGCTTTTATTGCACTGCAGGAACATGCACCAGCATTAGCCTGAAAAGAGAGGATATTCAGTCACAGAAATTATCTGTTAGGAATCTACATGTGACCAAAAACTGATGAGGTTTGTGTGTTGTGCTTCCAGGTCACATTTTTTCTATAAACATAGTTCTTCATCATTAGCCATCGGGGGGTTGTAGCATTTCACATAAACACTGACAATTTGCTGGAAGAAGTAAGGGAGAAAGAAAAGGAGGGGAAAAAAGTATCTCTCCCTCTAACACATAAATATCCTAATAGATGAAATCCAGTCTCTTTTGGTTGGTGCTTTTTCAATTATCCAACATTACAAACTCTGGTGTTTAAAAAGGTAAAAAGTTACAAGATTTACAATATTATCTTAACAGATATAATATTTTAAAAAGTAAGATACTTTTCAATAAGTCATGTACTCCTAAACCAGTATCATGGCTATGAAAGATCAGCCTCCAAGAGCTGTCCTAGTAAAACTTCACTATTGCTGTTAGTATACTTGAAATTTAATATGCTTCATTAGGATAATAGGATTTTCTATTGTCCATATATCTGTGGAGTTATACTTTGATTATGTGGGGAAAGCAGCTAATAGACTATAAATACAAAATTTGAAATAATGAGTTTGGGTGGATAATGATCTTGGTGTCCGAGACATTTTGAAACTACCTTTCAACATTTTCAGGTAGCACTTTCTCAACTTACATATATTTTCCTTTATACTTTATCTAGATGTTTCAACACTAGATTACCACATAATATACTACAATCAGATTTCAAATGAACAGATATTTCTTTAAATGTGCTTTATGATTAAGCAAATTTTATTTTAGCAGAACTCAGTTTTCTCAATCAGAATTCAGCTGTCTACTCTGTAACATGTCCCTTGCATCATCGGTCATTTTGCTATATTAAACCCTGGCCACCCCTTGTGCCACCTCCCAGGGCAAGTCTCTGATTCTCATTGCTCAAGTTATTTCTTTGCTGCTTCTGAAAAGCTCCTAAGAATCAACTATAACTCAACCTTGTTTGTTCATTATTTGGAGAATGGAATAAACTGAATCAAATTAAAGAGATTTAAATTTTGAGTAAGTGCCATAAACTAATTCTGTGCAATCAAATAAATCCACTTCAAATTATACCATTAGCTAATTTAGATTAATTTACTAAGTAGACAAGTCTCAGCTATAAAGCATGAAACAACAGATAAATGTGAAGAGAAAAAGAAGTGATGAAGCATTGATGTTAACTTGGGTAAGGCTACAATATCAGTGAATGTGTGAGCTAACCAGTATTAAGGTTTTTATAACAGACAAATAAAATAGAAGCTACAAGGAAGAAAATTAAAGCTATACATAAAATTACGGTGTTGACACTTATGAAGAGCTATTCTCAAATGCAAAACAGAAACTCAAGGAAGATAAGAAGACATTTGATAATTGAAACTTAAATCTATAATATAGAAATTTGCATTTAAATAGAAATTTAATTCAAATTTTTGAGCCATAATTCTGAGTTTTAGCAAAGTTGATCCTAGGAATAGACAAAGCAGGACTGGAGTAGAAAGGCAGATTGCAGGCTTTTCCACAAAAAATGGTTGCTTTTTTTTTTGTTGAAGCATGGGATGGGACAGAAATGGGGATGGACAGGGAGAAGAGAAGAGGTTCAAGAGACCTGTTAAATTCCCACAGCAAGTTCCAGAGGGGTTAAAATGTATCTCTGAAGAAATTCTGAATAAGCATCTCTAGAGGGCTGATGTCTAGGAAACGCCACAGAAGAAAGCCAGTGGGAGGGAGAATTCAATGTGAAAACAATTTGGTGTCTTAAAGGCACCAACGTACCTTCAGTGGAAAGGCTGGAGACAGGTGAAGCAGCCTTCAGAGATTTGGTTGTAGAGCAACTTCCCCACATACCCACAAGGGTGCTTCTGCCCAAAGGAGAGGGTGGGATGAGGGACAGCACAGAAAGAGAAAGATGACAGGGATTACAAACAGTACACTCAGTGAGTCTGGAGATGAATAGGAGGAAGAGGGGAAGAGCACCCACATTGTAATACAAAAAGACACCACCCCCCACTCCCCCCTCCCAGTTAGGAACACAAATATAAAGATAAAATAAAAATGTGTTCAGGAGACTAGAGACAGGAGCCTTTTGGGGACAAGGGAAGGAAGAGAATGAAAGCAAGATCCTTCTTCCATAACCTGTTTCTTCTGTTCCCCAAAGTTCTAGCTGGTATCCATGTTTTCGCAAATACTTGGTTCGCTTGTTTGCTTTCTATAGGACAAGGGGGTAGACTTCAAACCACTGCACAGCATCATATCCCCTCTAAACTGACTATTCAGACTGAATGATTGGATTCAAATTATTTTTTATTAAAATAAATAATTTTTTTTTTTAAAAAGGTAAGAATTTAAGCAAATTCAATGTACCAAAATTAAGAGAGAAAAAAATCCCAAACAATCCTGGGAACACGTATCATTCAAATACTTACCAACACCCACATCTGACTTTTAATACACATTTTTTTCTTAAGTTAGTAAATAACTGAACAGTTTCTATTATTTTATTTTGTTATGGAAACAAGAGGAGAAACAGCATTATCCATGATTCAGTCCCTTGCTGGCATAAAAGAATTAAATATATTAGATACAGTTTTATATGATGGCAATAAATTACTCCCTTCATGCCAAATTCTACATCATGTTATCTAACTTCTGCAAAAGGACCAAGGATAGCAAAAAAAAGCTAACTTAATTGAAAATTATCATCTTTCATAACATTAAAAAAACCCCAGCTGCTTTTATACGAAAGAACCAGGAGCCTACAGCCTCCAAACAACATGCATATTTTATTAGCATAACAGGCAGCAATAATACTCTTCTGTTTTGCAAAAACATCCTAGAAGAACAAGAAGACATGAACATTTTCATCAATATTTTCATTTTAATTCTGTGGGTTTTTTTCTATGAGAATTGAAGGTATTGTGACACCAATTTAGGAAATTCTTTAAGCACAGGAATGAATTAAGTCATGGGTGTGCACAAATACCTTTCTCAAATTAGTCTATGAATGTTATAAGAGCTACTCAGCACATTGCAGGATCATCTTAAAACCATTTGGTTTTGTAAATGACACATCACTGAATTCCATTTAACACGGTGGGCTGTAAAGCTGTTATATTTACTCCTCACTGAACAGTAATAACCAGGGTGTGCAAGTTATTGGTCTAAATCCAGAGACATAGTTAACCTACTGCCTGCCTGTAGCTGTTTGCTACCCAAGAGATCAGCAAGCGGAGCCACATCTTCCTCCAAAGGAGGGATGCTCTTATGCAACAACCCGTAGACATCGGCAGAGCTAGCTGAAATCTTTCTAAGCAAATTTACTTCATTTAAAACAGAAAAAAAAAAAAAAATCTTGCTGATCTGGTAAGGCTCTCATGGTTCTCAGTGAACAGAAGCAAATACAAAGAGGATTTATGTGAAATAATCCATTTCACAGGGGGATTTTTTATTTTGCCTTGGTCTTATCATGATCCATGAAAATTGATGGTTTCCTTTAATTTTCTTAAGATGCAAGTTACTTGGAGGCTGAAAGTCTGAGGAACATGCAGAGAGGCCTCTATGCCAAATGGTCTTCCTCTTTCTGGTTAACAATTCACCATCATGACATCCTGTCTTTTTATATTAACACTGAAGAGGAATGATTTTTTTTTTTTTTTTGGTAAATATTTCTCCTATAAACTGCATATCAGGTCAGAGCTCTTCAAATGCATGCAAAGATTTAAATTTCACTGTGAAGAAAAGAGGGAGCTATCAGCCAGGCAGCTCTTGCTTCAGTTGTACTTGATGGAAAATAACCCTGTTATCACTCAAGACAGACAGTATATTACCTTTTCTGTTGAGACTGCACTATTACTTTTTTTCCTCCATATTCTTGTACAGATTCAATGACTGGAAAAAAATGGTTCCTGCCCATTGAAAATTATAATTGCATCAGAAGAGTAGAAGTATTTCATAGAGAATTTATTCCTTTCTTTTTTTTCTTATTTTTTTCTAGCTTAAATTCTTTACTTGCTTTGATCTTTATCCACCCTGCTTTCTTCCCATCACGTTCTGCTCTTGACTGATGTGTACAGGTGTTTCTGCTTTCCATGCTATATCAGATATAGTTTCGCTGCAGTCATCTGATACAGCAGTTCAGCTATTTCTGTAAAGTTTTTCCTCTGGCACAGATTTTGGTTAGCCACAGAAATGTAACTTGCTTGTGGATCTCTGATGTGCCAGCTCTAGAAACTTGCATTTTATATTCCATTACTCCACCAACATGACTGAGAAACATCCCCTGCAAATATATCTTACTATTTTTACAAATTCCTCTAATAGCAATATGTTCTCAGATTGCTTCTACTGACGGCTGTGGGATTTTTTCAATGTCTCATTATTATTAATAGCTGTTCACCCTTCATATCTCTTACTTCAAATTCACTTTCAGTTATTTCTGTGTTGACAGTTGCAGCCTCTGCACTTTATCTAATCTACTGCATATGTATCCCCTTTCTTGAATTATGTTCTCTGAAGGATTGTAGACTGAGTTAGCACTTTTATCTTTCTGCCCTGAGAAATATAGCATAAGCTTCACCTTCACTGTTTTACAGCAAATGGCTTTTAAAATTCCTTAATAAATGTCAAAATATCCTTTTACTTTTCCCAAATTGAGGAATTCAGCCTTGTGAGGATTTTTGTTCTTAGTATACCTAGACAAAGTCCAGAAGCTGGACTAAAGCATACTTTCACTGTTTTTCTCATTATTCATCAGACAGAATACTGTAAGCATTTGCTTTGTGTCCTTACTCAAGACTGGTCACAAATTACACAGTGCTTTTTCTCCATTTCCAGAGTAAAAGATAAGAGGTACTCATTCAGGAGAAGTGTAAGATTTTGCCTTGTTTGCTTTCTGGCAGTTGGTGCCCTTAAGAGAAATTATTCAAACTTCATGAAGAAATCATAACAAAAAAAGATGCAAGACTGAAACAATCTTTTATAGGAATCTCCATTATTACACATTTTTTCAGGGTATGTAACCCAGAGAAAAGTGAAGTAGCTTGTCTAAAGCTATGCTGAAAATCTGGCAAAGGATGGGTATAGATCTTAATTTTCAAGAATCATCTATTTTAGTGCCTTAATTCTCATCCCACACATACAAAGAATAACCATTGCTTCAGTGCAGGTGGGAAGAGGGATGCACATACTCTCCTTTCTTGTGTCCAGAGGCAGGTACTGCTCCAGCCTGTGTTATTGGGACAATGAAGAGGGGACATGTTTGAAGACTTTTTCTTCCCTCTTCTTTAAACCCATGTTGAAGAAAAAATCTCTCTTTCTTCTAAATTAATACTTGAGGGAAAATAGCATAAAATGCATGAGAAGTGTACTGGATTAAAGAAAATAGGCCTGCTTAATAAATGCATCTTCAGTGTACCATACCAAAATAGATTTCATTAAAAAATTCCCTTAAGAGAACATCTTAAAATGAAAAATAAAATAAAATAAAAAATCAAATGCTGAGGCACTTGTTTTAATTGGCTTTAAGTTCTGTAGTCTAAATACAAAGTATGAGGCCCGTTACAATTTGGATGTCTTGTGCTTCTAAACATAGTGTCAGAATTCAGTGAATGAGGAGAGGGGTGGCAGGCCAGCACACACTCTGCCAAGTGAAACAGCTATGTCAGCCACGCTGCAAAAATCAAATGCACACACAGAGCAGTAGCTATAATTAGACATGAACAAACCATGTCACATGTGTTAAAAACCCAGATAAATTCTAATATTTCTTAAGGTTTTTAAAATACGCCCTTCTACTGAGCTGGACTGAAATCTGTTTCAGATAATGATGAAGTTACTTTGCCAGAGTGAGGAAAAATAAGTCAGTAGAAATGTGCATGCTTAGATCTACTTTTTCCTAGTTCTCCTATTACCCCTCCTAAATCCTTCTCTCTCTTGTTTGGATTTAAAAACACGCCTTCTTGAACTCACAGCTGTGTGAGTTTGGCCAATATTCAAAAAAAAAAAAAAGGACAAGGATCTTTTTATGTAATACAGCTGAAGCTGAATGTGGATTTGGCGATGAAAGAGAGATTGCAAGAGAGTCAAGGCTTTGATAAAGCCCTTACATGGTCATAGAAAAGATCTTCAGTATCTTCTCCCCAACTACAGCGAGCGCACAAGTTTGAACAAGAGTAGCTACAATAGAAAGCAGCATGGGCTGCTTTTTGTACCAAGAAGTAGCAAGGAAGCTTTCTCCTAACATTCAACAATTAGAAATGATTCATGTCCCTGAGTCTGAGGGTGCTGGTTCTCCTCAGTATCTGCTTTTCATGTTGATTAAGCATTACCCATGCGTTCTCTAATGCTTTTTTTCAGTCCTTGGTTCCAATGAGAGTTATGGGAGTAAGTTACATCACCGTAGCTGAGCAAAGCGTAGAAAAGCTATGACTTTGTCACTTTCAACTTCAATTCAGCTTCAGGTTTTCAGGCAAAACAATTTCACAGTATTTTGCCTCACAAATAAAAAGGTGAGTAGAATGTTTCTCTACACTATACTGGGGTATATTTTAAGTTCCTCTACATGCTTTTTGTTTCCCTTCTCATTAAATAAACAGCCTGCTTCTTTTCAGTCTCCCTCCATGAGATCTTTTTCCATTCCCTTCATCTCTTCTCACTCTTCTCTAAGTCCTTCCCCCTGGACCTTTTCACTGAGCTGCAGATATCCGACTGCAGGCAGCATGCTACTCAGTGAATTCCCCAGCTTGATGAGGTGTTTCTCAAGTTTCTCACAGCTTGCATGAACTTTGCCCAAGTTTACCACCCCATGTCATTTACAGGATTTGCCATTGTGTTCGTCACCCTCTTTCCAAATGTCTACTAAGGATACAGGTCCTAACCCAAGGCCTTTTGCTTGACACTTCAAATAATATTATGGCTTTCATTTGCATTGTGGCAACTTATACCTTTTAAAACAGAGTCCTGCTCTCCCTCCCTGCCCACAGGCTCCCATGGAATGCCTCCTCAAGAGCAGAAAGCGCTTATTCAGGTGGCTTTGAGCCTTCAGTACACAACCAGAGCTATGCAGACAGGGCAGGAATCATCCTGCTCCCTTCACTTGCCAGATGATGAAGCAGAGTAAAAGACCTGTCAAGAATGTTTGTTTGCTTTCCAATTAAACAAAAAAATGTGGTGATTATGGATCAACTTTCTATTAGTTGGAGTTCAGAGCAATCTTACTATTATTTGTTTTATTATCAGACACCACAATTTGGTTTACTATTTATCTCTTTGCCATTATCACTTTGGGTGCTGGTTTGTTTTTTTTTTTTTTAACTTGTATCACTAATTTCCGATTGTAACATTCTGATTTCTTTCTCCAATCAACTTCACCTTTACTAAGGAAGTTGTGAGGACATTACAAGCTTTTGACCCAAACAAAATAAGAGCTCTGGTTTTCTGATCTGAATTTACACAGTAGTGAAGCAAAGATCTGGTAAAATGATTTACATCATTTATGTTCCTTCTCTTTTCTGTGGTACACAGTGGTTGGGCCACGTACAAAATGAGTTTACATTGGCTTTGCTTAATCTTCAACAAGTACTTGCATCATGTCACAGAGAAGGTACCACTTATTACCTGAAGGTAGGAACAGAGAATGTTTTTGAGCAAGAGGCTTAATACATACTTTCACTGCAGATGAAAATTGGTCAGCTCACAGTGGAAATAGGTCGGGTTCAGGTCAGTAATTACAAAACCAGTCATTAGTGCTAAGGATATAACATATTATTTTTGCCTTGGATGTAAATATATTTCAATGGAGAACAATTGTAGAAAAATGAGAAAAGTCTAGACTGCAGCACTTCCTAAGTTAGACAATTACAGACAGCTCTACTTTGGAACACAGTGGATTGTGCCTCCCAAGTTTTTCCCAGGGCAATACCAGTCTTTTGCTCAGGGTTGTCCTATACCAGTTCTCTGGGAGCAAAGTTCTCTCAGCTTTTTTCACACCTGTAAAACAAAATACTATAAAGTCAGAACTGAACAGAAAACAGGGTAATATTTGAAAGACAACTAAAACTTATTAATGAAGCATTTACAGTGCTCAGAAATGGACCTGAAATTTGCCTGCACTGGTAAAATTGACAACACATGGAGGACCAAACCTTCACTGCTTCCATTCAGCAGTGTGTTTAAGACATGCTCTGACAACCTGAGGCTCTCTGGATGCCCCCAGCTTCCCTGCACACGCAGAAATAACAGCGCAACACATGAAAGCAAATAGACCCATACAACTGCAGCAGATCTGATGTGCACAGTGTGCACAACAGGCTGAAGACACGTTGTCACCTGACTCAGTGACTCTTTTTAGGCTACTTGGGAAACGTTTTGTACCAAATCACAAGGCATAATTAAAGTTCTAGTCTGCAAGGATTTCAAGGTTTTTTAATATGTTTCATCCAAACTCACAGAATCACAGAATTTCTGAGGCTGGAATAGAACTCCAAGGTCATCAAGTCCAGCCTATGACCCAACACCATGACATCAGCTAGACTATGTCACTAAGCACCACATACACTCTTTCCTTAAACTCTTCCAGGGATGGTGACTCCACCACCTCCCTGGACAGTCCATTCCAGTGTTCTATCACCCTCTCTGTGAAGAAGTGCTTCCTAAGATCCAACCTAAACCGTTTTCCCCTGGTGCAGCTTCAGGCCATGCCCTCTTGTCCTGTCACCAGTTGCCTGGGAGAAGAGTCTGACACCCACCTGACTACAGCTTCCCTTCAAGTAACTGTAGAAAGTGATAAGGTCCCCCTGAGACTCCTCCNAATTAAGATGTCGAATAGAACTGGGCCAGGACTGATCCCTAGGGGACGCCACTCGTCACTGGACACCAACTGGGTGTGGCACCATTCACAGCCACTCTCCATGCTTGGTGCATTTTTTGCTAGGTACATTTTTCTGTACCTAGCAAAATAAAAAGTTACCTTAACAGAAGTGGTAATAAATTGTGCTTTGGATTACATTATTTTATATTTTTTTATAACTTTAAACACTGATGAATGACATAATTGTACCTTCTGTTCTCCTATTTCTCCATCCTGTTCTCTCCCCTGGTTTTTGAAAGTCTGAGAGGACATTTCAATAGTTGTAGTTAGGCTTGGAAATTATGAATAAGTTTAAAGAGAAACCATTTCTCTTACTTGATAATACACATTTTCTAAAGATTGATTGGTTGGTAGTATTTTATACCATTTGTAAGATTCAGCATTTATTCCAGAATTCTTATTTTATTAGTAGTAGCTGGCAATGGTCTTGTCAAAAAGCAAAGTTGTTGCTGGTGTCATCCACAAGAAAGACCACTATAAGAATTATAAGTTAAAATCTTGCTTATAACAAAGATGTAAAAATCTTAACTTTTATTTAAATAAAAAATAAAGCAAAATATAGCATAAAGCTCCTCTGAACATGCTGCTCCCATACAGCCCTATTAGCTTTGATGGAGAATCTCACACCAGCAACTAAGCACCTTTGTTGCAGCCGTTTGTCACAACACTGACAAAGCAGGCATGGCAGAAAGGAATATGTGCCTACATCTCTGTCACAGTTTACTGCCCAGCATCTTCATTTAACCATGACTGCATCAGCACTGGTCCAATGTTCGCTCTGGAAGAAATCGCCCCTTTGACCAGTTCTGGTGCAGAAGCAAGCAAGAGCTGGCATATCCTGTGGAGATGGTACCATCTAAAGATGGTAGAACAACTGCTACAAGACTCACTTTCATCAGAGCAATTAGGTTTTTCACATACTGCTCTTCTGTAACAATTATTTCCACTAGATGAAAAAAACTTGTTTACTAAACTGTCAAAGGAATGCTTAGTGCTGTTTCTCCTCACATCCAGTAAGGGATGGAGATTCTCCCTGGTTCTCTTTTTATTGTTAATGTACTTATGTTTTTGTTGTCCTTTATGTCAGTGGTTGAGTTCCAGCTGGGCTTTTGACTTCCTAATTTTCTCTCTGTATAACCTGTCTGTACTCCTCCCAAGTTGCCTGGCCCTTCTTCCAAAGGTGGTCACCCCTCCTTTTCTTCCTAAATCCCATCAGATCTCCTTATTCAACCACGCTGGCCATTTTCCCCACCCTTTAATCTTAGAGAACATGGGGATAGCCCTCAGCCTGGGCCTTTCAGATTTCATTCCTGTGACCTTCAGGACTGTCTCCCAAGGGACTCTCTCAACTAGGGTTTTGAACAGTCCAAAGTCTGTCCTCTGGAAATCCAAAGTGGAGGTTCTACTCACCATCCTATTTACATCACTAAGAATGGAGAACTTAACCAATTCATGATCACTAAGCCCAAGACAACCTCCAACCACCCCATGTCCCACTAGTCCTTCTCTATTTGTGAACAGGAGGTTGAGCGAGGCACCTTCCCTGGTAGGTTCATCTACCAGTTGTGTCAGGAAGTTATCTTCCATACATTTTAGAAACCTCCTAGCCTGTCTACTCTCTGCTGTGTTATATTTCCAGCAGATGTTTGGTAGGTTGAAGTCCCCAACCAGAACAAGGGCTGGCAATTGCGAGACTTCAGTCAGCTGTTTATAGAATATTTCATCTGCCTGCTC
This sequence comes from Chloroceryle aenea, assembly GCA_013399075.1. Classification (NCBI taxonomy): domain Eukaryota; kingdom Metazoa; phylum Chordata; class Aves; order Coraciiformes; family Cerylidae; genus Chloroceryle; species Chloroceryle aenea. Next base: position 364,639 of record VWZY01011437.1, on the reverse strand, counting down.
ATCTTGGTTGGGTGGTCTATAGCAGACTCCCAACACAATATCTCCCTTATTTGCCTTCCTTTTCATCCTTTCCCATAAACACTCCACTTTATCATCATTGAAATCAAGTTCTATATACTAAAAAAACCTCCCTAACATTCAGGGCCACACCCTAGCCTCTCTTTCCTTGTCTATCCCTTCTGAAGAGCTTACATCCACTCATCACATCATTCCAGTCCTGACAGTCATCCCACCACACTTCCATGATGGAAACTACATCATAGTCATGTTGAGAAGAGGAATCCTTTATGGAAAGGGAAGAAAGCAGAGGGCAGACAGTGCAGAAAGGCTTCTAAGGTTATAATAATGAGGAAAAAGATGCAAATGCAGAAATAAGATCTAAATGGAACATAGTTTGTCTGAGGCTGATCATACTGTTAATTACAATTTTTTCCTCTCTATTTCTTCTTTGTTACCATCTTAATCCTTGAGAAGCACCAGTGATTAACAGCAGCACTACATGAGGGCATAAGTTTTGCATCATAGTTAAAGTAGAAAAAAAAAATATATTTTCTTGTTTCTCAACCACATTATTGATTGAAAGCTCAAAGGTAAGAATCAAATTACTAGTTCTGCTTACCCCCTCAAAGTGTTCTATCTGAACTTCAAGGGCAGAAAGGTAGTATAATAATTCAACCACCACTTAGCAGTGCTCACTTCCAATTCAACCCAATATAATGAAACTTAATCAACAAATTATTTTATTTCAAGAATAAAAGTTGAAGTTCTCAAATTCATCTTGTGATTCCATCCCACTTTCCAAAAGTCACAGTGACTGGGTCTTAAATTTAGGTTTTTGTTTTTACTATCTCCTATCTGTAAGTAGAGCTTTGCTCTACTTCCCGCTACTTTCTGCAGCCTAGAAAAAGCAAATTTCAACCTACTAACAATAGGCTTGCTTCCCATGGTTAACATGACAAACTTCTAAGTAGTTCAGTTTCCAGACATCTGCAGGTTGAAAACCTATTTTTAAACACATCACCTTTATTGAAAAGCCCCTTATTCCTTTTGCCTTTCCTTAGGTGACAAAAAAGAGAATGGGAAAAATGGTAGAAGGTTGAAGAAAGTAAAAACTTTTCTGCCCTTTCCCCTTTAATATTTGCCCCTTTCTTTAAATACTAAATTAGTAAGTAAAAAAAAAAAATCAATAAGTCTCAGGAATTAAGGTGGAAAACAGTTCTCCCAGTCATTCTCCTGTGTACTTTATCATTAATGTTCCTTTATGTATAATTACTCTACTTTGAAAGTCTTCACCTTCATTTCTGCTGCATCATGTATTAAATTGTCATTTTATTGTGGTGCTGTGTGACTTATTCCTTCCCCAATAAAGCTTTTGATTTAAAAAAAATAAAATAAAAAAGCTATAATTTGTATTCATCTCACATTGCATTGTTACACAACCTTTATTTTTCTTTATTCCATCTCTCTTTCTTCTTCCTTTAATTATAGGATTCATATTCAAGGGTTTGCTTTCAAACTGTACCTCATATAATTTAAGGCCTATATCATATTTAGATTGATCCTTTGTTTCCCGATTAAATAAAATAATTTAAAAAAAAAAAAAGTAGAAGCAAATATATCTCTGGCAGTTTCATTGCTTCTATTTTTTCCAATTTGTTGTAAAATATACTTAGAAGACTTGGACTAATGTCTTTTCCCCCAAAGAAACTATAAATACGAGACCATGACATTAGACATATTGCAAATATTGTGTGACACTCAAATACTGTCATTACATGGTCCCTACAAAAAGCTAGCCATCGGATAGTTCATGATGATATTGTGATGATAGACAAATAGCATAAGATTATTTCTTCAGCAAGTTTGAGAGGTTTGTCATTTTCATTGTACTGTGTTATTCTTTAACTAGTAACTTGCACAGCTACTGCATTTATAAAAAAGCAGTGAAAATAAAAGTAGCTGCTAAGACTTCATGAAGCAAACTCCCACCAATGTAAAATTGGTATGTGTCCATAGTCCCCACAGAGATGAACATAAGCTCTGCAGTGCTGCCTCCGGCCATCTGCACCATTTTCTGCAACCAAAACACTTGAAAGCATGAAGTGCTACTATAGAGAATACCTGGACATTTTCCCTCACTTTGCAATAATCTAGATCCTGTGGTAACTCCCCACTGGAGTTTTTATCTTTGCCTTCCCTGCCCTTGTATTACCCTTCTGTTGTTTACAGCTTAATGGAACATAAATGACACCCATTTCACATCCCTCTTTCATAAAAACGGTCTTAATCCTAAACCCTCTGTTTTTCTAGGAAATGCTTCAAACCCACAAGGCAACACTCTTCTCCTCTGTTTGGATTCTCTGCCTGTCCAAATGAATTTTGAGCCCTTAGTGCTCAATAAAGTAATTTTAAGAGGTGGGATACACAGTGCCTTTCTGCCTGTCCAAATGAATTTTGAGCCCTTAGTGCTCAATAAAGTAATTTTAAGAGGTGGGATACACAGTGCCTTCTCTTCCTCTTGCTTTTTAATCAGAAATCACACAAGAGAAGTGATTCCCCTATGGTGGTATGGGAGTATCTCTTTGAACCCCTGTGGGCAGGCAAGATTAGAATCCCACGTCTCTCAAATCTCAGCCAAATGCTTTATTCAAGAACGAGATGTTCCATTACGTCACACCTTCTCTCCCTGTGTGTCTGTCTGCAAGTCTGTAAGTATAGACATTACCATTATATTATATCAGCAAACTAGAGCATGCACTCTGATTCCTGAAAAGATCAGCTTCTTACTAGAGTCAAGTGATTGAATAGATTGAACTGAGGAGAAAAATATGGCAATAGCTTTGAGGTATCAAAGTGACAATTAATAGAAGTTTTCATAATTATCAGTATTTTTGCCTACATGTTTTACGTGTGTATCTTACTTCCTATTCCATGCACTGAAGCCAACAAGAGAGGCTGCCTGGAATGCTGATGAGGACAGGAGAGATGCGAAAAGGAGGGAAGAAGAATGAAGAAAAGGGAGGGGAAAATGTGATAAGGGGAAAGAGAGAAGAAGAAAGCAAAAAGAAAGATAGAGATGTGAAAAGAAACAGAAATAGTGGGAGAGACCTGAAAAGCAGTGAAAACAAAGCAGTTTGTATCTTAGACAAGCATTGAAAAGGTGAGGAAAGCAGCAAAAAGACTGGGAGAAGAGGGGAGAAGCAGGGAAGGAGAAAGCAAGAAAGGAAAGGAAAAGAAGGGATGAAAGAAGTCAAAGAGCAGTAAAAAGAAGCCAAAGCCATGAAAAGCAGGGGAGAAGAGGAAGAACCACGGATGGAAATATCAGGGGGTGAAAAGAGAATTGGCAACATGAACTCAAGGCAGTGAAAATCAGGGAAGGAAAGGGGAAGTGGAAGGAGGAAGATGGAAGGAGGAAGTAGAGGGAGATGAGGAAAGATGGAATGAAGGAAAACAGGCAACAGGACGAAAAAGAAGGAGGTGAAAGACCTGAAAAGCAGAGATAAGAAGCCATAGTAGGGGAAAAGAGGGCAGGAGAAAGGAACGGAAGGGTAAGAAAAGGGAGGACTGGGAGACCTGAAGAACAGCAAAGGAGTGAAAAGCAGCAAAAAGCACTCAGAATAATGAAGAGCGTGTAAGAAGAAAAAGCTTCAAAGGAGAGAATGACAGAGAAAAGATGGGGGGAGGGGGAGGAGGGGACAGACCTCAGAAGACATGAAAACCAAAGACAAGCAGTCAAAGCAATGACAAATAGGGGAAACTAGGCCCCAAAACAGTTGCATGAAGAAATCAAAGCAGTGAAAAGCAGGAAAGGGAAAAGGAGAGAATGGAGAAGGAAATAAAATAAACTAAATCCCACCCAAGAAGTAGCAAAAACATAAAGTGAAAGCAGGACAAAGCAGCTGAAGGCAGACAGAAGCAGGGAAAAATAGGGAAGAGGCAAGCATGAAGGGAAAGCACAGAAAGGGAGGAAAGAGATAAGATCTAACGAGCAGCAAAAAGGTGAAGTAAGTGAACAGAGAAGTGGTGGAGGGGAAGGGAAAGGCTTGAAAAGCTTTGGAACGAAGTCAAAGCAGTAACAAGTAATCAAAAGAAAGGAAAAGACCAGACAAGCAGTTGAAAAAAGTCAAAGCAGTGAAGAGGATGAAAATCAGGGGAAAGAAAAGGATGGAAAATGGTAAAGGAGGAGGAAGTAAAATAAATAAATAAAAAGATCAAACCCAAACTAAACAGTAGTGGAAAGCAGGAAAAAGAAAGAAAAAAGCAGGGGGAAGATCAGAAAAATAGTGAAAGGAAGTCAAAGCAGTGGTAAAAAGGAAAAAGAAGCGGTGGGGGGATACTTGAAAAGCAATTAAAAGAAATAAAGGCAGTTACTAACAGGAAAAGAAAATCAGAGCACTGAACAGCAGGAACTGGAAGGCAAAAGCTGAGGGCAGCAGGCTGGGAAGCAGGAAAAGATCTGAAAGCAATCAAGTAAGTCAAAGCACTGAAAAGCAGTGGAAAATGTGTCGAAGCACTGACAAGCAGTTTAAACAATTCAGTGACAAGCAGGAAATGAAGGGAAAAGGAGGGAAAAGACCTGAAAAGCAGAGAAATCAAAACAGCAGAAAGCCAGAAGGGAGGAAACCACGACAGGGAAACAAAGTCAAAACACACAAAAACAGGGCAAAAAAGTTGAACCAGTGAAAAGCAGGGAAGTGAAGGAAAAAGCTGGGAAAAGAGGCAAAGTAATAAAAAAGCAGGGAAAAGAGGAAGCAAGGAAGAGATACAAGACCAAAAGAGCAGGCAATAGTGGTCAAAACAGTGACTCGCAGGGAAAGGATAGCAGAAGAATTGAAAAGATGTGAAAGGCAGCAAAAATTAGTCAAAGAAATCAAGAGTGAAAAATAGACAGTTGAAGAGAAAGGAAAAACAGGGAAGAGAATGGGCAACTGAGGGGAAAGAGAAAAATAAGATAGCTTTTTGGGACGAGAAAGAAACAATCAGGAATGCAGGAAAAAAGCTGGTAGAAAGAAAGTTAAAGCAATCAAAAGCAGGAAAAAGGAGGTGATGGGGAAGGAAAACACCTCTAAAGTAGTGAAAGTAAGTTGAAACAGTTACAAGTATTGAAAAGAAGGAAGGAGTAAAAGAAAAAAAAAAACCAAACACAAAGGGAATGATCAAGAAGCAGTAACTAGATAGAAAAGGAAGGAGAAAAGAAAGACCTGAAAATCAGCACAAAATAAGTCAAACCAGTGGCAAGTAGGGTGGTGGGGGAGAAAAGCAAGTGTAAAAAAAAAAAAAAGGGGAAAAGCAAGGAAGAGTGGAAAAGTAAGGAAAATCTGTAAGTACTGAAAAACAGGGAGGAGGTGGGAATAAAAAGGAAAGAAAAGCAGGTGAAAAAAAGTCAGGCTAATGAAAAGCATGGAAAATAAGGGAAAGTATCTGAAAAGTAGGGGGAAAGAGGTTAAAGCAGTGTAGGGGAGAAGGCAGGGGAAAGCAATGAAAAAAGTATCAAAATACTGAAGAGAAAGGAAAAAGAGGGGTGAGGGGGAGATGAAAATCCCTGAAAAGCAGGGAAAAGACAAAATGGGAAAGGCAGGGGGAATTAAGAAGGGATAAGTGATAAAAAAATGAGAAGTAGATAAAAGACAAAGCAAGTGCCAAGCAAAGGAGAGATCTGTAAAGGAAGAGAAAGGCCAGAGAAGACTACAACAGTGAAAACAATTCAAAAGAAGGTAAAGATCAGAGAGGATGTCAAACCAGGAAAACAAGAAAAGGTGGGAAAAAAACCCACAACCCAAACAAACGACAAAGAAAAACAAAACAAAACAAAACAAAACAAAACAAAACAAAACAAAACAAACAAAAAACCAAACAAACAAAACAAAACAAAACAAACAAAACAAAACAAAAAAAAACCCACACCACAAAAAACAACACAACCAACAACAACAAAACCCAGACCTGAAAAGTAGTGAAAAGAAGTCAGAGCAGTGAAAAATCTATGAAAATAATATATGGAGGGCTGTGCAGAAACAAATAAGGAAAAGAACTCCAAGCAGTCAAAAGCAAGGAAGAGAGAAGTGGAGGGGAAATTAAATAAGAATGGGAAAGAAGTCAAAGCAGAGAAAAGCAGGGAAGGGATGGGAAAATAAGCAAAAGAGAAAAGAAATAGAACTGAAAAGCATTTGAAACAAAGCGGAGAAGGAAGTGGGAAGGTGAAGTGAGGAGGGCATCAAAGCAGCACCAAAAAAAATGAAAAGAAAGGGGAGAAGACCCGAAAAGCATTAGAAAGAAAAGCAGTGAAACTCAGTGAAGAGTAAGTAAAGGAGGGAAAGTAATGCAAAGCAATGGTAAAAAGGGAAGGAAGAAATACCAGGGAAAAAAAGAAGTTGAAAAGATAGGAAAGTCAACACATTTAAGAGTAATGAAAAGGAGGGGGAGGGAAGGGGAGAGAGAAACAACCTGAGAAACTGGAAAAAAATGAATGGAAAATAGGGGAAGTCAAAGAAAGACTTAAAGCAGGGTAAAGAATGGAAAGCACCAGAAAGAAGGGGGAAACCTGAAAGACTTGGGAGGAGGCCAAAAGTGCAACAAGCAGGGAAAGGAAGGGAAAAAGAGGAGGGGGATGAAAGACCTCAATTGTATTGAAAAGGGGTTGGGAGGAGCAAGGCAAACAGCGCACGTATGGCAGCAAGAACGGGAAGGAAAACAAAAGCAGGGAAGACAAGCACGAGTAAGACTGAAAAAGTTGTGAAATGACAGGCTAGCAACTGTTGACACTTGATGCTAGGAAGGAGTCATGAAGGGATTCTTGAATGAGTTACAGGTTGGCAGGAAAACCTGAAGGAAAAGATGCACTTTGGAACACTGCAGCAAGTGGTACAGAAAAGATGTCGTCTTCTGGTGAGAGCGGAGAGAGATCCTGAAGGCAGCAGTCTGAGTGAAAATGTTTTCTGCTTGGCATCTTCAATTAGTTTCTTTAGAACAACCAACCTCAGTTTATATATTTTCATATATAATTTTCCAGTCACTAACCAGGTAATTGTCTTTCAACAGCAAACATCTGTCAAATTAACTTCCTTTCCTCCCACTTCTCATGGGAAGAGGAGGCGGGTTTGGTTGTTAATTTCTGTTGTCTTACCTATGCTACTGTTGTTTTTATTACTTAAGATTGCACGGAATACCCGTAAGATCTGAAGTTTCAGGGAATTCTTAATATCCATGGATTTATGCAAGAGATTCATAAGCTAGTGGTCAGGAAGACTCATCTCTGTTATGAGCACACAAAAATGGATTTGAGAAGCAATGTTTCTAACCCTTTCCTTGCCTTGTAGTTATCTTTTAGGCACCAGTCTGTGGATTGCCTTGAAAATTAAGTCAAATTTCTTTCTATATACACTGCAAGAGTGAGCAGAGCAATAGGAAAGCCAGAGTTCTTTTTGAAAAATCCTGAAGAAGCTAAGCAGATGGATCTTCAAAATTATAAACTACTGCCATACTATTGCCTAAAGCAGTGAGAACTTGCTGATACTATGATGAAAAATTAACATGAAAATTCAGTTCGAACATTGTTAAGAAGCATGTCCTACAGTCAAACATACCAACTTTCAACACCCTTTAACAAGTAAATGCTTTGAAATAACATGTTGGTATGTGTACAAATCATAAACAGCAATGCATACATGATTAAAAAAAACAAAAACCAACCAACCAAAAAAAAACCCAAAACAAACCAACTAAACCAAACCAACCAACACACAAACACAGGCACACAATCCTTCAGACTCAAATTGTTTTTTCCAGAAGGAATAAAGCTAGTCATCTGTTGCTCCACTGACAAAACAATGTCTGCCCAGGAAGTTTTCATGACGGACTCTACCAGGAGGCTTCACCAGTGGAGAATCCAAATGGCTACAGTGTTCAGGAGAACACTGCACAGATTTAAAAGCACTCATACTGGCAACCAACATATTTCAAGTAGATGCTGAAATGCTGCCTTATGGGATACAACTGCATGAGATTTGTCCGTTTGCACACAAAAAAATGATGGAAGGAACATGTCAAGACATTTTTATACTTACTTTGTTTTGTTAACCGAACAGCTTTAAACTGAATTTGACTTGTAAGATGCTGCATTCTAGAAAATCTAATGCCCTCTTAACCAAAACATATGTCAAGACATCATGATGCTGAAGCTTGAAGCAGTGGGAAGCATGAATTCCTGTTGGAGCTGTTCCTACAAAGTACTTGGAGACAATGAGCTGGACCCATACAACTTACCAGAGGTGAGAAATGCCTCTTGCGAAGACATGCAGGAAAGAGAAATAGAAGAAAATTCCAGTGTACTACACAAGACGTTTAATTGCATTGCCTTGTTTACCTCAAGCCATATTACATTCTGTTGTCCAAAAAGCATGATCTATGTGTGGGTTTCTCAGTACTGGCTCTAACAAAACTCAGACCAACCTGGCCCAGCCCAGGGTGCATCTTCTTTTAAGGATTATTAGGATTTGGTTTAGAAAGCCAAACTGGGTCCCTATAGTCCTCCTGAAAGGATTTATGGCATTTTTACAATAATGAAAGCTCAGTCTTACCAGTAAGAGTACCAGTAGCCCTAATTATTTTCTTTTTTACAAAAAGTTGATGCTTTTTGTTATTTAGACTGAAAATAGTGGGGCTGTTTTCCTTACATGCTAATTTTTTATTTGAAGTCTAGCAGCTCCTCACCGTGACACTGTTTAGCCTTATTTAGCTGGGATAGTTTTCACTGTTGCTTACTGAGGAAAAATTACTTGCAAAATGGTGGAAGTCCTATCTTAGTAATGAGAATGTAAGGTGGATCTGCAATAAAACCCTTTCAGGATATCTAGAACCTGTGCCCTTTCTACTCCATGGTAACAAAGTTTTTAAAGGATGTCTTTGGTCAGTCTCACTTCCACTCTCACCCTACTCACCCTTGTAACATCTACTGTGGTTTTCCTCTTTCATGGACTCCCTAGACTCTGCTCTCAGCCCATTTTAACCTATACATCTCAGCCCTAGTTAGTAAACAAATTAAAATCCCTTCAGTTGCCTACATGCTGACAACCTACTCTATCCATTACTGCTGCTTTTGCCAGTCTGATCTCTCCAGCATAAATGCTCATTTGGTCTGCTGTCATAAATGAAATTCTCCTTCTTCACTTCAGCCTTTCTAAACTGTAGTAAACCCCTTCAATTCTGCTCTCTTGCAAACTTCCAGATTTGCCTTGCCGCTCAATAAACAGTCCAGATTCAGCTCTGCCTTGAAACAAAACACACAGCTTCATTCTAGACATCTCTCACGTTAACCACCAGAATCCAACTTTCTGTGAAAAACAGAAACTGCTCAAAGCAGAACAGTTCACCCTCAATCAACACAGCCATGAAGTTTTTCATTTAGCTTCCCTGACGTGCATTCCTAAGACCAGGACTGCAAAATTTCTTGGTTTCAGTTAGGGTCTGCATAAATCCACTTCAGCTAAGGGTACTTCTCTCTCCTCCCTATGCTGTTATTCACCTTGGTTAGACTTCCTGCCCCACAGAACATCCTTTCAAATCCAACCCTTACCCTCTTCTAAATCTTCTATCCTCACTTTCCCTCTACAATCTATGAGCATTGCTTAAAGTGAATCACATTTTCTCTCTTGCGTTCAGCAGAGGAACCTGAAATTTAAAAATTTAACTACCACCTTTGTCTGGCTTAGGAAGCATATGGCATTCTCACACCATTCAGGTCCTGAAGGGTAGCTACAGTGACTGTCTTGTGATTGAACTCTGTAACATCTAGCCATAAAACAACATAATAAGCAACAGAAATTACATGTCCTCTCAGGTCTAGGTAGATCATATATATTTGATAGGGCTAGTATGCAGAACTGTTGAAATAAAACCAAGGCATCTTGATCAGTAAGGAAAAAATAGTTCAGCTATCATTAAGAAGTGGAGAAATAAGTAACTGCAAACTCTTCAACATGAGCTTGCTTCTGTAGAACCCCACAAAATGAGGGATTTATAAAACTACAATTTGGCATGGTATCTTTCTTTGCTTGACAGATGTAAGATATTGTGCAACACTAATATCCATCCTTCTAGGTAAAATAAATCACTTGACAAGGTCATGCTATGTACAAGCTATCCTCGTGAGATCAATGCTAGTCAGTAACTATTTCGTACTCAGTTATACTTGTGTAATTCTGACTAGAAAGATACTTCCATAATATTCAGAAGTTCCATATAATGATCTTATTGCAATATATTTGTTCTATAAATCAACACAACATATTCGCCACGCCGTGTCAGCAGGTTAGAGCTTTAGATTACCTCATTAAAAAAGAATGCTTCTGATGGGTTTCAACAAGAACTACCTTCAAAGGCATTTAAGATTTTTCAGTTATCAAGAATAAAATATAAGCATATTGATGGTTTAATAAAAGTAACGATGGTAGAGTGATAAACAACGAAGACAAGTCACACCTATAGGCGAATCCAACCCTTCTGTAAGCCAGTCCCGTTCAGACATCATTATACTTACAGGATGGAAGACCATCCTGGAAGAGCAGCAGTTCTGAAAAGGACTTAGGAATCATGATGGATAATCATCTAAATTTACAATCTTTTAATGCAAATAACTGAGACTGAAAAGATTTAAAAATGCAGTCCTTGGAGGTATAAACAAACAAGCAAAGATATAAACTGAAAGGTTCAAGAATGTACCTGCACATACTACACGCACACAGCAGTACTGAAATTACTACCAGATGCTGTATGCAGTTCTTACATCCACGCTTTAAAATGGATTTTAAACCATCTGAAGTTTCAGAAGAGCCATAAAAGCTTTACAGTTAAGAGATTTAAGGAACTCCATCTATATAGGTTATTAAAGTTAACATAGTTTTATGTGATTAAGGTGAAATAGTTTAAAACTAGAGTTATTATTTGTTATTCTAATAGGCAGCTAGCTATCTGATGCCAGCATCTATAACTAAACAGTCCTAAAACTGAAGGAGGTCTAAGAGTATGGAAAATAAACTAGCTGAATCACTCAAGAGACACGGAAAAATCCTCACACTTAAAGAATCTATATGAAAATCAGCTATCTTTTTAAAAAGTATGTTCTACTGCACCCAAAAGATATGGACTTCATGATGCACAAGTAACTAGATTGAATTCTAGGGATAATGGCATGCCCATCAGATTATATCATTACCACGGTCACTTCTGGTCTTAGTCAGCTAGTCTGTAATAGGTAGAAAGCTGCAGTGCATATAAGAACATTCAAACTAACAGATGATAATATAAAGAACTCAAACTACCAGTACAGTCCATCAGAATCAAGCAGAGCTGTGTTCATACATCAATAATTTGTATACCTTGCTGTTTCAATTAAAAACTCAAAATTATCTGTTATGCCTCCAACTTTTACTTTCATATTTTTAAGTCTGTTTCAATGTATCTGATATTTACATATTATAGTATAATTATACCTACCATACCATGGCTTGGAGTAGGTTAATTGCATAGGAAGATTTACTATGTTTACATTTTTTCTTAAATTACTCTTTTTTTAAAAAGCACAGTAAAGAGTCTGAGGACAAATTATTCAACTGTTTATCATACATAAGACTGCATGACTATAATACAAAGGGCTTGTCTTTTCATTTAACGTTACAATATACACAGCAAGTCCGGACTAGATCTTACAATCTGAACACAGGTATTTAACCTTTTCCATGCTGTTTATGTTTACAATGCACAGAAGTCCTGTAACCAAACTGTGTAGTAAAGCACACAAAACTGGACTGTAACATAACACAGTATGCAGAAGCACTGGATTTTATGATTTCTTCTTTATGTAGATATTTTTTAACTGCTTTATTTTTTGGCGCTTACTAAGGTGTGGCAACCCGCGCACACAAAAATTACCCAGATTTCTTATTACCCTTATATTCCTAGACAGCAGTAAGTACTGGATTCCTTTTCATATTGCTAAACTCAGCATCCTGTTCCTAAGGTGACAGCCTTCCAAATCCTGTAAACTTCTTTTAATTATTGAGTTCAGTAATAAAACAAAAAAAAAAAACCCAGAGGGAAAAAAAACAAAACCAAACACTTTCATCCACAGGGTTGATGTGTCAATACAAAATAAATATGGATTGCTTGATTTAAAAAAAAAAAAAATTTAAAAACCCATGATTTACATAAAAATGGTAAATCCCAAGTATTCTTCCCATTACATGGTTGTCAGCTGCTGTGTTGCCACTGTAAGTATAAAAAAATCCACCTTTTAGCCTGAAAAAACTACTTGGCCACATGGAATTGACCTGTATGAACTCTTGAAATTTCTGCAAATCAACTTTTAAAAGGGCTTACTGGCAGAGGTAGATCACTGCTTCTGTACTATATAATGGGCAAACAATGCTGATCTGGGATGGGCAATCAATGAATTACCCTTACTCTCTCAAACGTTTCTCACGGAGCTTTTGCTTTTCCTACAAATATATCTCTGAATGGGCCTGTATATTTTGCAACTGCCAAGCTGACTGTGTTATATTAAGGCAGCATTACCCAAAAATTAGGCACCTGTTAAATACAGCCTGCTAACCTCAGGTCTCATGTGAGGGTTTTGCTTTACTCAGACTAATATTTTGGACCTGTTCATGCAATCAAGGTCTTGCCTTCAAGTTTACAATTATATTAATAAGGAATACAAGAATCAACTGCTGGTTTCATAGCTTCTGGATCTAGTGTCCCTTTTACCTTCAGAAGCCTGAACACATTTATAATGTAACAGATGTTATAGTCTCGAAGTAGATGTCAATCTATTATGTTCAGTACACAGATTGCTGTAGATGTATTGGCTATGAATTCAACAACAGTTCCAGTTTTGTTTAAGCAATAGTACAGCCATAATTTTCAACTGACATTTAAAAATGGTCTAGTTACACCTTGTGTCAAAGTGCAGAACTGCTACATTATTGGTTACAGACATCTATGTGCTATAAAAACAGCTTTGGTACAATAAATTATCAAAAAAGAAAATAAATTTTTGTAAAATTCACAGCATAATTGTGAGGCAAAAAAGCAGTCACATAAAATTCTGCATTTTTAAAAATGTTCAGGATGAACAGAAGACGTCTTTGTGCAGAAGTAATGGTGGAGAAACCACGTGCCGAGAAAAAGCAAAAGAAAAAAGTAAAAAGCAGGAAGGGACACAGTTGTAGCTATTTCCATCAAACGCAAACCACTACTCCTGTGACCTTCAACCAATAAGGAAGTCAACTTTATGACACACGCAAAGTGACCTTGCAATACCTTACAATAAGTGGGTCACAAAAGTCTATTTTAAAAGAAAGGCCTCTTGAATTACCCATTCTCTGTGTTTTCAGCATTAAGGACTGTCTGCAAAAGCATGTCCAAAAGTGATTGCATCTGAAATGGTAGGCTCTTCTAACTTAAGAGTCCAAATCCATAAGGCCAAAGGTTATCCCAAAGACCACCACTTAGACCTCCCCAGGACTGGCCAGGACCGACCCGTTGATTGCTTCTCAGTGCACCTCAGTTATGAAACCAGTCATATTTCAATACTAACTGACTGCGGTCTCCAAAATATGAGACCCACAGAATCCCATTACAATTGCTGCTTTGATCCTCAGTAGATTCAGAAAAGGAGAGTTCTGATCACCGCCACTTAGCATGCTTAATGTGCCTTACAAACTCCATTACAACCGTCCCTTTTTACAGCTGAAGAATATATATTTGTGTAATCTGAAGGTCCCTCTTTCTTACAGTACTGCATTTCTGTGCCCATGTTTGATTGGGGAACTAAAAAAAAAATAAAATATATATATTACTCACTCCCCTCCCACCCAAAAACTTCAAAGGGCCTTTTTATAAATCATGTGCAATGCCTTTAAAAAGAAACTAGTTTGCAACTACAACTAACATTTGAACAATAACCCCTGTTGAATGAGACCACAAAAAAAAACCTCCCCAAAAAACCAAACTATGAATAGGTTGTGGCAAGTTAAAAAGGGGGAAGCAAAAGGCGAACACCACTAAGCTATCCATTAAGGTGGGTCCAGACATGGCTCTTAGGAAAAAAAAAAANAGACAGTAACAACAAAAAAAAAAAAAAAAAAAAAACAAAAGAAAAAAAAAAAAAAAGAAAAACCACAAAACAACCCCCCAAAAAACCAACAGAAAAACTTCATTGTCCCTTTGCAATCTTTTCAAGTTTAAAAAAATAGTCAGCTTTGCCCTCCTGTAGCGGTTCAGTGAGTTTATCTCCTTCTGATTCAAGCAGCTTTGCACTTTGTTTTTGGAAAAACACCACTTCTATAAAAACACACAAGAAACAAACTTAGTTTCAGTTTAGTCACGAGCTAGCCACAGGACTTTGCTGAACACAAACTCCTGTCATGGGAGACTCTTCTCTATCAATTCCTTGCCTCATTGCAAGGTGTCCTTCAGTCATGTAATGAGCAGGACCTGTATTAGCAGAAAACTGGTATGTTGGATGTCCAGCTATGCCAGTTTCTTGGCGCGGATTAGAGTAGACTGTTAAATTCATGTCCATAGCTCCATTTTGTCCAAAGTCCAAGGTATTAGCAGCCACTGGGCGGTTCTGATAGGCCTGATTGCCTTGGTTACCAGTAGAGGAGGAAGATGTAGAGGAAGAAGTAGTTGAGGAAGACAGTGATGTCATGGAGTGGTGACTGTGGCCCACCTCCATAGAATCCTGGGTGGAGGAGCTGTTTGTTGGAGAATTGTAGACTCTCGGCCTGGTCCGGCTACCCAAGGCTTGCTGTCCATGATGGTGGTGGTGGTGATGGTGGTGGTGGTGGTGGTGAGAGCTATTTCCATGATGATGATGTAATGCATTCTGTTGTTGAGGGGTTACGTGGAAGGTGGTTTCTTGAACTGGATGATTTTCAACAGTGACCTGTGTAGGAGCTTCAGTGGCTGTCCAACCAATGGGAGGAGGAAACTGTTGTCGAACCTATGTTAATAAGCAAAATAAAAATTAAAACGCTTAGTCAAATCTGTCCCTTGGCAACATGTATGAGAGATTAAGTAATTGATGCTTATACTAACTTTTAAAGAAGTTAACCAAATCTTGTGGCTGCAAAATCATTCCAGATCTTGTATTCCAAATACAAGCCAGATCTTCACTGGCTTTGAAGATGCCTAAGTCTGTTTGCCTTTATGCCCTGTGTCAGGTGAAGCACTGACAGCTCCAACTGACTTACTGCTACTAATACAATACCTTCATGTCTGCAGAGTCGATGGAACTAAGTTCCATCGAAGTTATCTGCAGTACTTTTGTCTAAGTGACTAATCTAACATACAAAGGACTACACAAGAGCTGAAGGTGTAGTGCTAGTTCCATGTTTAAACCACCTCCATCTTGAAACGGAAGTGTTAATTAGCTTTAGGGATTTAATATTCTCAAAAAAATCACATAAATCAAACATACAAAAAAATCTCCTTAAGCATACCTGTGGGCTGTGTGTTTCACAGTCCATAGCTTGAACGGCAGCAGTGAAGTGTCCACCACTATGTCGATGCTGGTGTGTGGGGTCTGACCGTGCCCTTCCACTGTTACTTGTTCCAGAAGATCCACCTATAAAATAATTACATGCACACACAATAACTAAAAAGACACAAAATTTAAAGTAAAGCTGTAGAACAAATGACACCATGAAGGTATTCAAACTGCTTCAAAGTAAGAGTGTAAGACCTACATCAACTGCTTCTATCTTTGCTCACCTACTTCTTTTTTTGTTTGTTTGAACAGTCAATCTATTCCAGTTGATTAAAAAAAATGTTTTGATGAGCATGACTGACATTTGGTTTAAAAAAAATGAAACAAATAAAATATAACAGGAAATTTATCTGGAAAAGACTCCTGAGATGTGATTAGGAGATAAAACTTACCTGTTAATGAGAAAAACTTACCTGAGCTTGATGATGTACTAGAGGTGGTTCCTGAAGACTGTGACTGCTCCATAGCAGGACTTGTAGACACACTGTTACTTGTGTTTGTACCTTCATCTGCTGTTTTCTTAAAGAAACTATGCTGTAGAGCATAGTAGGGTTGAATTCGTGTCTTAGGGTCATAATCAAGCATCCTTAAGATGAGGTCTTTGAACTTCAAGTAGTCAGCTACAGTATGACCCGATTCCCCAGCACGACGTCCACCTGGTCCTCCTGTTTCAACTCCTAGTATATTGTGAAGTTTACGAGTTCCGGGTGGTTTGTATTCCTGTTGGGAAGTTAGAAATTGCTTGAAATCGTTACGTATTAAGCCTTGGACATGCACAGTTTAAACATTCCATAGAAGGAAGTCAGTGAAATAAAACTAAGAAACTATTCAACAATACAGGAAGTTTTATTTAACCAACTTGTCTTACAACACGGAACAATAACAAACAGCAATAAAGTTACATTTTCAGTAAGGCAAGATGTAAAATAAAGTAACTTTTCTGTTGTTTCTCTTAAAGAAACAGTCCATATCATCATCCTAGTTACGTAACCTACCCTTTTTCCATCTTTGGTCTTCTTCAAGTTCCAAGTGCCATCTGGCAACTTCTCAAAGAACTTTCTTGCTTTTGGTGCTTGGTCGAGGATATGGGTAGGTGGTATCCCCAAAACTTCCACTATTTTATTCATTTGATCCACCTGTTTCAAACAAAGAGTATTTGTGAAGAACATGTGACAGACAGCTGAGCAATGTGAAAGAGTAAGATTCTAGTCACACAGAAAGCAAACACTAACTATCCAGACAAGTTCTAAATTAACTGTGAATTTAAGAAAAAACATGTACAAAACAAAGTAGTGAATAAGGAGTAAGAGGAAGGACCCAGAAACAGAAAATTATTAACAGGCAATTTAGAGTTCTGACAAAAGACATTGCTGTCATTGATGTTTTCTCATTTTAGAATAACTAGACTTCCCTAATTTATGTCAACAAATAAACAGATGAAAGTCATTATGAGAATGAACAAACCAAACAAATTACTTGTACTGTAATATAGCTGCATACCTCATTTGCCCCACTGAAAAGAGGCTCTCCAGTGTGCATCTCAACTAAAATACACCCAAGGGACCACATATCAATTGCAAGATCATAAGGCATTCCCAGTAGCACCTCTGGTGATCGATAAAAACGACTCTGGATATATTGGTATATCTGAAAGAGAAGCATCTAAGGGTAATACACAGCATTCAAAGAGCACTACTCTGATTCTATATTACAAAACAAGACTACCACAAAATACATTTTTCATGTAGGGAAAACCAAGGTCCTCATTAATAAAGTTTAAATTAGCTATCTAGGTATTGTGAGTTAAAAATGCTATTTTTTTATACTCACCCTCTGTCCAAGTTGACACGAACTGCCAAAATCAACAATCTTGATAGCGCTTCGTTTGGGGTTACAGAGCAGGATATTCTCTGGTTTTAGGTCACAGTGAATGATACTAAGTTCAGGAGTCGCCAGAAAAAGCAGTGCAGTGCACATCTGCTGTGCAAATTTTCGTGTCAGGTTCAATGAGACACCTCTGAAGTTGGTGTTCCGCAACAGATCATACAGATTGTAGGACAGCATTTCAAAGACTAAGCAGAGATGGTTTCGGAACATGAAGTGGCGCTTCAAATGCACTTTAAAAAGTGGAAGAAAATAATTAACACATATCCTGTGTGGTAAGTGTTAAATACTAGTCACAACACAATGGTCAAATGTTTTAACCAATATGTAGGAAGCTGACCTGTGAGTAAGACAATACAATGTTACTTTTTTTTTTTCTAGTTCTCTCTCTTTTTTTTTATGAGATATTGCTGCCATGCCTAGCATATAGGGGTACATTTTCACATCTGAAATGTCCTCAAGTGTACCTCAGTAAAGCTTTATTAACCAAAAAAATCATTTAGAAGACAGAAAGGGTGGGTTTTTTTTCAAAATAAGCAACCACTCCCCTATCAGCAAAGGCAAACACATTTGTGGGTAAATAAAAATATCAGCAAGAAAGACAAGAGCAGCAAACTGTGTATTGTAACTGTTGTCACAAGACTTTGTCTTTCAGAAGAGAGTTAATTTCTCCACCTTCCTAAAGCTAAAATTTTATTCAAGTCCAAGCATATTCAAAAAAAGTGCACATACAGTGGCATTCTCAAGAGCAAAGGCACTTTAGACTGAATTATTTACTAGGAATTTCCCTTACATTTACAGAGTAAATATCAGCATATTTCAAATGAATCTAACAGCCAAAGACATTACTGCCATTACTACAATCATGCATAATATTAATTTATGAAAGCAACCAATCCAGGCCAAATGAAATAAATATTTTTCCATGAAACAGGTGAGAAATTTATCATGTTAATCCATTTAGAGGGAAGCAGGGTTTACCAGTTTGTCAGTCATTTAAGTTGGTTTTCACAATTAAAAGAAAATTGAAACAGGAAAAATACTTCAGCCCTCAGGTAAGAAGCAACATACTCTTGTTGTTATTGTAAAATCTTGAAACAATATTAGCATAATGAGAATTCAGATTTTTAATTAAGTTCATTACTTGGTCTCCTATAGATTTATTTTTTCCCCCCCTCCATTATCGTAAGCCAGATCTTCACATGCCCCTTACAACTTACCTGTAGCAACAACATTTGCTCCCACCCTGAAGCCAGTTCCTGCAATACATCTTGTCTAGGCCTTTGGTATTTTCTCATCTTTGCTGTATTTCCACTATCCTCCCACCACGAAAAGCACCAGCACCTTTTCATGTTCTCATGGTCTTCCTACACTTCATTCCAGTTCCTCCCCACACCACCTAAGCTTGCTGGACCTGCCTACTTGGCAAGAATCACCCCTTACTCCCAACTGATTTGTAACTACCAGCTTGCTACCTGACACCTAGTACCACCTGCAACCACCACACTGCTCAGAGTTTTGCTAAGAGCTGAACTTGCCACATCTTTCCTGCTGTGAAGACATGACATTTGAACATTGCTCCTCCACTCTGCCATCGATTTTCACAAAACTTAAAGGCCTTAAAGCAGTCTTACACTTGAGTTAGATCTGAAGAATCTAACACAAGTCTGTGAGAAGATCTGAAGGTACTAGAGAAGACCTGACAGAGCGTAAGCAGTTAAACTTTGTATCCTTGAAAATCAGGCTATGGTGTATTTAACTATGTTCTCTCTGTTTTACATCACAGAGCATACTCGCAATGCCTTATTCATCTATTCTCAGCATCATGTATTAGAATGTCCTTGTGAGGGTGAATCGTCCACGTGTCCTACTTAGTTTTTAAATTAATATGTTGAATGCTTCAATTATGTCTTGTTGCAAAAGGATGTTCATTAAGAACTGTTCCTACACTTACAAATAGCCAGTGAAGTGCCTAAAGGTCTGTTTTCTGTGGTCAGTTTTTGCACAGCATGCATAGTAGTTCATTCAAAACATTATCTTCTTGGATTTTTGATCTTTACTAATGCTGTCATGTTCATTAAATACGGTGTTAACTAAAAGGGGAACTATTCAAATGCACCCTAAAACTGTTTGCTCATGGCTTGGATGGTTGTACGCTCTTGCTGAGTAAAATACTGTCTGGAGGGCCAGGCCCAAAAAGTGGTGGTGAATGGAGTTAAATCCAGCTGGCGGTCAGTCACAAGTGGTGCTCCTCGGGGCTCAGTATTGGAACCACTTCTGTTTAACATCTTTATCAATAATCTTGGTGAGGAGATAAAATGCGCACCCTCAGTAAGTTTGCGGATGACACCAAGTTNGAATGGCCTCAAGCTGAACCAGGGAAGGTTAAACTGGACATTAGGAAATTTTTTTTCACTGAAAGGGTTGTCAGGCACTGGAACAGGCTGCCCAGGGAGGTGGTTGAGTCATCATCTCTGGATGTGTTTAAAATCCATATAGATGTGGTGCATGGGATACAGGTTAGAGGTAGACGTGGCGNTAAATCCAGCTGGCGGTCAGTCACAAGTGGTGCTCCTCGGGGCTCAGTATTGGAACCACTTCTGTTTAACATCTTTATCAATAATCTTGGTGAGGAGATAAAATGCGCACCCTCAGTAAGTTTGCGGATGACACCAATTTGGGTGGGAGGGCTGATCTGCTTGAGGGTAGGGAGGAACTACAGAGGGACTTGGATAGACTGGATTGATGGGCCGAGATCAGTGGTATGAGCTTCAATAAGGCCAAGTGTCAGGTTCTGCACTTGAGCCACAACAACCCCAGGCAACACTAAAGGCTTGGGATGAGTGGATGGAAAGCTGTCTGTCAGAAAGGGACCTGGAGGCTCTGATTGACAAGAGGCTGAGTATGAGCCAGCAGTGTGCCCAGGTGGCCAAGAAGGACAACAGCATTCTGATTGTATTAGAAATAGTGTGGAGAACCACAGAGGTGACTGTTCGCCTGTACTCAGCACTGGTGAGGCCACACCTTCAGTATTGTGTTCAGTTTTGGACACCTCAATACAAGAAGGACACTGGCACTACTCAGTGTGAAGAAAAGGAGGCTGAGGGGTGACCTTATCGCTCTCTACAACTACCTGAAACGATGTTGTCGAGAGGTAGGTGCTGGTCTCTTCTCACATGTGACTATTGATGGAACAAGAGGGAATGGCCTCAAGCTGAACCAGGGAAGGTTAAACTGGACATTAGGAAATTTTTTTTCACTGAAAGGGTTGTCAGGCACTGGAACAGGCTGCCCAGGGAGGTGGTTGAGTCATCATCTCTGGATGTGTTTAAAATCCATATAGATGTGGTGCATGGGATACAGGTTAGAGGTAGACGTGGCGGAGTAGAGTTAATGGTTGGACTCAATGATCTTTTCCAACCTAAATGATTCTATGAAGCTTAAAATTAGGACCTGATTAATCAAAGCCACCCTGCCTTAACTCACAGAGGGAAATTATATTGTTTTGGTATATTTCATTTTACCTGATGTTACAGATGCTAAAATTTAAAATCAACAGCTTATCTAATGAAGCCTTTAGTGTCTTTAATGTTCCTGGAACATATTTTTTTATGTAGTGTGTTGTCAAGGTTAGGTTTTGATTTATGTAAATATGTTATTAATAAATTTAAGTTAAACATACATTCAAAACTTTTACATTATGTAAAATGTACTCTAAAGGTAATATTCTATAAAACAAGTTAAAATGTATCTGAATACTCATCAGATAATTTAATGCCATGGTGTATTAGAAACCTCTGAAATAATGTTAAACCACAGAAAGAAACATTAGTAACCTAATATATACATGCAAATCAGAACAGCATAGCCATTAGTATTTCAGCTTCTACAAACTAAAGAATGCTTAAAATCTATTTTGTTTTCCTTAATCACACTTTTTCATACTTCTCCATCTCCCTTTACAACATCCTTGCTTTCTTTCCATCACTTCTTCACTCAAGAGGATAGACAGGATTCAATAAACTTTTTACACAAACTGACTTAATTTCATCATTTTATAATGCTATTTGAGCTTATTATTATGAAGCCAAAGAACAGTATTCGAATCTACAGCAGTAGTCAAAACAAGAAGCATTAAAACATTTTCTGAGGTGTAAAGGGGGCATCTTAACATTTACACAAGTCTTGTCTCAGTTTTGTCACACAAAATACTGAGCTTTTTAAACACACATGATCAAAAAACAATGCTTAAGCTAGGAGAACTACTGCAGGATGATGGTTTACATTGAATATCCATGCTCAAATTCATGACATTTCTGAGGTAATTTAAGATATATTCAAAATAGTGAAAGAGATGCAAACTACCACAAATCACAGCTTCTGTGGAAACGACAGTCTATAGCAACTTCTTCAGGTGTCCACATCATTAACAGGAAAAAGAAAATTCTACAAAAGATCTCAATGCTATGAAGCAACAAGTCTGCTATCCAAAATAATTTTATATGTTCTTCTTCTGGATCTGGTCCTGTCACAATGAAAACTGGAAAATTTGCTCTAAGTAATTAGTCATTTTAAAAGTTGTATTATTATTTTAATATCCTTAGCACCAGAAGCATCCTACACTACATAGCAAGATCTAAAATATTCATAATTTGATTAAATGAAAAATATCTATACACATACCTATATAGTACTTCATCTCAGTGTCATGTTTGTTCATAAGCTCAAGCAGTCGCACTTCAATCTGGGCCTGGTTCAAGAAAGCCTTCTTGTTTTTTATTATTTTGATAGCCACCCACTCCTGTTCCACTCGATCATAAGCCTTTACAACCTGAAAGAGAAAAGCCAAATATATCAGTAAAATTGCTTGAGTTTCAAAATACAGAAAAACTCACTTTCTAAACTTTCTTCACTTTTTCAATTCAGAGAAAACAATTTTAGAACTTCTGTTCTTTCCACTTAAAATTAATTTTCTTAAATTTCTTCTCTTACTTGATACTGCAATAAAGTGGCCATTGATCATGTGGGATTTATTGCAGTGATGTCACAAAATGCTCCACAGAGTTTGTCTGGTGCTTCACAAGGGCAGGCATTATATCCAATGCAATTATCAAATAATCAAAACCACCACCACCAACAAAATACCAGCTCCACCCTCCTTCCAGTCTTTTTCTCAAGTCTTGGCTACAGCTACAGTCAAAACAAATGTAACTTAGGAGCATTTGGAATAGATAAAACAATAGTCTACTGCTAGGTGTAAACTTAAAAACCCAAGCCAAACAGCTAAGAATGTGAACTGATAGCAAAAAAGCTGAGGATTTGCTCATTGCAAAATGCTTTACCAGATAGATCTACTTACTGAAGTATATTCAGATATTATCTGTAGTAATAAGAGAGAGCACAAAATCTATCTTGAGCAAGCACTCAGTGCATTAGGATTAAGAAAAAAAAGAGTTTAATTTCAAACTGAAACAGGAATACCACTTCAAATTAAATACCCGTCATGATTCTCATGAATCATGGATTGCTCAGCTGATACACATTACCTGACCAAAGGATCCTTTGCCTATTAAAGAGTCAATTTCATAACGATCCATCCACTTCTCCCCATTTTTTACAATATAGTCATAGTTGTCATCATCATAGCCATCATTGTAAACTTTTCTCTCCTTTTTATGACTGGAATCATCTCCTTGGCCCTGCTGATGCCGCCGTTTTTTTTTTGCATAGTAAACCTAAATGTGAAAAGTACATTGCTTAAGAGTACTACTTAGAACATCAGTCCGATTAAAAAAAGAATCAGCTTTTATTATCTATATATCTAAACCTGTAATGTTTAAACACAACTTCTGCTACTGCAAATACAAACAAACCTCTCCTGCTATCACTCTATTTCAAGTCAAGTCATTATAGCAAAGCAAAATCTTGATTAATAGTTTAAAAATTTGAGAGTCTCCTTCTCTAGAGACTCTAAAAACCCACCTGGATCTCTTCCTGTGTGGCCTGCCCCAGATGGTCCCTTCCAACTCCTACCATTCTATGATTCTCTGATATGAATACACACTAACAATACTAATTTCTAGAGTTGATAAGTGAAAAATGAAAAAAATACATCACAGTACACTATATACACAGTAAAAAATTAAAATCTTAAGTAGTCTAGAAACAAGAGTTATAAGTTGCTCTTTTTACAAGATTGGAAAAGAAGAATTCCAAGGAAGTAAGCAATCACTGCAGAAATCCCTTCACATTATCTACAATTGCAAAAGAGTTAGAAACTAACTGATGCCATCAACCACATATTTTATTTATCTCACATTTGCCAATAATATTCAATTATTTAGGGAAAAACACTTTACTATTTTCCTTAAAAGACATTAGACGCGTTCATAAAGGCTTACAGCATAAGATAAAAGAGTGTTTGTGTCACCTGTATTTCCTCTTGCATTATCATGCAATCAGAAAAGCTCAACATTTGTTTATAAAATATCAGAAAATCAATTCCAGGATAAAAAATTTCCTATGTGCTGGACAGAAAGCAAGACCATGACATAAATGATCTCAAATGAGATGTGAACAACAGAGAGAAAGCTTGATTTATCTTATCTCTTCACAAGATTATACACAGTAAATATACTTCATGTATTGTAAACAAAAACTTCATGATGATACACATTACAAAGACAGCTGGAAACGTTACCTCATTAATATGCTTGTATGTTTTGATCAAATCTACGGAGAGTTTCCTCAGTGGAGCAGTGGCTGGATCACGGAAAGTTTGGGGCATCCGCCTCTGTAATATGACCGTATCATAACTTAGAAAAAAAGCTAGTATTTAGTGATATAATTACTACACCAAATTGTGACACTCCTCACAGAAATGAGTTACTTTATTGCAACATTTTTAAACTGACATTGAAAAAAAAACCCAAATCACAAATATAGGAACCAAAAGAAATAAACAGTTTAGTTAATTTTTAATCTATTTAATTAATAGGAAAAACTAAAAAGAAGGCAATAAATCCCCAAATTCCTACCTCTCCTCCCATTATGCCTAACAGGCTTAATCCCAATTAACAGCTTTTCCCGCAGTTGAAAATACAGTTCCTTTGACAACAGAGATTCTTGCTGGCATTACTTTTCTACCTTACAACTGATACATGAACTGTAACTGTATTTAATGTATAGCTGCATTAAAACCACAAATGGAAGTTAATAGTAATAACTACTGGAGAACTGTGGCAGTTTGTCACATTTAAAATGTATTAAATTCCAAATAAAAAACACTCAGGTCAACCACGCTTTCCAATACCTTGACCTAAATGTCAATCTAAAACCTAAAGAAAAACTAAGAAATCTACAGCATGCACATGAACACCATACCTGCTTTCAAACTTTTAAAACAACATCCCTGAAAAGGTAAAGTTCCTCATTTGTGTCTCCAAAAATTGACTACATTTAGAACACAACCATCTTCAAAAGCAGGTGAATTTTTTATTGGTTTCCTGAATAAACAAGACTTATGTGTGATAAAATTGTTTGCCTCTTTTTTTTTTTAATTTTCATACATATGTCATATAAATTCTGTCAACTTATTCGTCCTTATGATTTGTTTCAAATCTCAGGCGATGAAATTCCTGAAAAGATGAAGTTCCAAGTGGCATGCTGAAGGTGAGTGCTATCCTCAGTAAAGAGAGAGCAGAAAAAAACTAAGTC
Organism: Chloroceryle aenea; assembly: GCA_013399075.1. Lineage (NCBI taxonomy): Eukaryota > Metazoa > Chordata > Aves > Coraciiformes > Cerylidae > Chloroceryle > Chloroceryle aenea. The sequence continues at coordinate 339,492 of VWZY01011437.1, read as the reverse complement.
ACAAATCATTTCATATGGCTAAAGCTGTCTACCCACTCAGCAGACACTTACTTAACAGCACAACTGTACCACCAGACAAGCTTCAGCAGCTTCTCTAACTCACCCAGTGAGATTGTCAGGGAGCTAGGAAAGACTGTGGTGAGGTTGTGACTGGCCCCAAGCTTGCCCCTCTTCCCAGTGACAGATAACCACAGGGCAAGTTTAAGCAGTTCCACAGGAGAAAAGTTCATTTCATGTATATTAAAGCTTGTTCTACATCCCTAATCATTATTAAGAGGGTTGGGTGACCAAGCACCACCACACTCAGCCTTAGAACTCTCATCTCCCATTATCTCATGTCATCAAATATGCTCATAACTCTCTTCACTTCCCCGTGCTTAATCTCCTCTGCTGTCTCCCCTTACAGCTAAGCTGATACGCAGCCACTGCAGAGCTGAGGAAAGAGCATAAGCTGTCAACAGAAAAAAACAAAACTGATTTTTTTATCAGTACTGCTGAACTAATAGACAAACTGGAAAATCCAGTGGATATTCATCTCACTTAACTTTATCAAGGCTTTTGACATAGTCACCCATAACATCCTTGTGGGTAAACTCAGGGAGAAGAGTGGACAGTGGGATGGGTTGAGAACTGGCTGACCATTAGAGCTCAGAGGCTTGTCATCAGAGGAGCAAAGTCCAAGTGGTGACCTGTAAGTAGTGGTGTTACCCAGGGGTCAGTTCTGGGTCCAGTCTTACTCAACATCCTCATCAATGACCTGGATGAACAGTGTACCCACAGCAAGTTTGCTGGTGATACTAAACTGGGAGGAGCGACTGGTAAACTGGAAGGCTGTGCTACCATTCAGCAAAATCTGGACAGAGTGGAGAGCTGGGCAAAGGGCAACCAAATGAAGTTCAACAAGGGCAAGTGTAGAGTCCTACACCTTGAGAGGAATAACCCCATGCACAGGTTAGGGGTAGACCTGCTGGAAAGCAGCTCCATGGAGAAAGATCTGGACATCCTGGTGGACAATAAGTTATCCATGGGACAGCAGTGTGCCCTTGTGGCCAAGAAGGCAAATAGTATCCTTGTGTGCATAAAGAATAGTGTGTCCAGCAGGTGGAGGAAGGATCTCCTCCCTCTCTGCTCTACTGAGACCACATCTGGAGTATTGTGTCCACTTCTGGGCTCCCCCGTCCATGACGTACNGGGTTCCCCAGTCCAAGAGGGACAGGGAAATACTACAGTCCAACAGAGAGCTACAAGGATGATTAAGAGACTAGAACATCTCTCTTATTAAGAAAGGCTGAGAGACTTGGGGCTCTTCAGTCTGGAGAAGACTGAGAGGAATGTTATCAATGTTTACAGATACCTAAAGGTGGGTGTCAAGTAGAAGGGGCCAGTCTCTTCAGTGGTGCCCTGTGATAAGACAAGGGGCAATGGTTACAAAATGGAACATAGGATGTTCCACCACAAAACAAGGAAAATGAGCTTGTTTTTTCTGCTCATTGACAATACTAAATCATACTGAAGTGACCCAAAAAGTAAGTGATAAAGAGTTTATGCTTCTGAAATTGGACCTGAATCAGGTAACCAAGCAAATATCTAGAAAGTTAAGCTCACGCTCTCCTCCAGTGGATGCACAGATTGCATGGTGGAAAAAAAAAAAGGGTGTACAAACAAGAGAGAGTAAAAGAGAACATGAACAAGCAAGAAAGCTGAAGAAAGGGGGGAAAGGCAAAATGCTTCCAGTAAGCCTGCTGCACCTGCATGAGGCTGGGATTCCCAACAGGTCTAAAACTCCTGAGAAAGAGCAATTCAAAGCTTTGATGCACATCACTCCAAATATGCCCACATAACATTTCTACATCCCTGCAAGAGTGCTGAGTTGTGGTCTTTCTGATTAGGCAATTTTACTCAGAGACGATAAAATATAGTTAAATTTTCCTCAGGGAATTTGAACCTAATTCATGCCCTAGGTGTTTGTTTCAGCCAATTCAATTCTGGATATGCCCACTACCATCAATTTCCCCTAAGCAGGCTTACCAAATTAATTTTTTTTTATTACAAGCACCACCCTTTTGTAAACATCAAGAAAGTCCATTTTAAAGTTTCCTAAACATACTGTTTGACATTTACAAAATATATTTATTTCTTCCTGTTATCTGTCAAACAAATGAGAACCATCTCTCTTGGTTCTCTCCCACAGCACTGTTAAACAATTAAGCAGCATCTAGTCCTAATTCTAATTGTCACTGTTACATGCTTTTCAAATGCAAGTAATTTCCTTTAAATTTATTCCCCTGACTTGAAGAGACTATTGGAACATGAGAATATTGTTAGATTTTGCTGATAAAAGAAACCATGCTGCAGTACACCTATGCTGGCAGGGACTGACATTACCAGCACAGGGTCTCTGTTACACAGGTTGCAAGTTCTGAAGAAAATCTCAGTGTGGAAGATCAACTATTCAGACATAAGGTTGATCTATTTTGAAAACCAAATTTGTATGACAAGTATTGATGTTTATTTTCTAATTTCTAAGTCATATTTCCTTGCTTACTTAAAAGAAATAATCTTCTAATTTCAATACTAAAATAAGCAGCCTTGGGATTTAAAAAAAAAAAAAAAAAAAAAGTTTCTGGTCCCTAATCATAAGTAAATTTCTGCAGGGTACCAGTGTGGTGTTCTGCAGCCAGTACTTTATTTGAAAAATGTGCTTTTAACTGTGTGTTTAGACAGTTGCACATTTCTGAGGACACACTTCAGCCAGTATGAACTTTTTAACAGGTACTATTTTACTATCCTGGGTTCATGAAGTTTTGTGGGGGAGAGGAAAAAGAATTGACCTTTTCTTCCTCCCCCTATTATTTGCAGAATTTGTAACATTCTCTTCTTTCCCAAGATCCTTTTGGAGACTTTTCCTCCCTTCTTCTTGATGATGGAAGCTAGGGGACAAAGTGGTTATTATCCTTTTTATAAAATAACAATCTCAAAATCTTTATCATTGGGGTAGATACTGATTTCCCTCCTGGCTTCAAAAAATACTCCACCACTGAAGAAAAAGAAAAAGAAAAGAAAAATGCTGTTGCACAAGCTGCAGTCTCTATCTGGTGGTAAGACAGCAACACTGCAACCTCAGATCTTCCTAAAGATAGAGTTCATGCCTATCTTTTGATTTGTATTTCAAGATTGAAAGACAAAAAGCTACTGTCACCACAATTACACATGTCAGTAAATACCCATTACAGTCTGACTGGTCCACACTTAGAACCAGTACAGCTCCTTAGGATGGTATCATGATAAAAATTACATTTTAAATAAGGTAGGGAAATTTTGTTTTCTTACCTATTAACCAAACACACACGACAGACAGTGTGCTGAAAAGCAACCTGTAACTAGTCTAAACAAAGATGAATCAAATAAACACCAAAACAAAGGCAACCAAGAGCTGCACTTAGGTGTACTCAAAACTTCTGTGACAAATCATGTTTTAAGGAAAACTATGACTTTTAACTCAGGTATGTTATTTTAACTAGGACAGTTGTTGAGGTTTAATGAATGAAGGAACAGACAATGTATTACTTCTTGGACATATGCTTTGTTACATAAAAAGCAGATGGTACTGTTTATTATTAAGTGTGTTTTATTTTGATTATGGGATATTCTGATCAGATATAGATATATTCTGTTAATGGAAGGCTTTATTTCAGAAGTTTTTAAAAAAGAATGATCCATCACCACTCACATTCATTTAAAAGAAAGAACAAGAAAAAAAAAATCAATTCTGTTTGCATACAGGACATTTCATTTTACAAACAGAATAAATAATGAAAATTTTATATTATAACTTCTAGCAAGAATTCCACTTGTAATGACCTATTTAACAGGCTCCCATATTTAAAGAACTCGATGGACCAGTCTCATCTCCTATGCCACTTGCTATTCAAAACCCTTCTTGCATCACAATAATATAGAATAGGAAGTCAATGCTAATCCCATTTCATGGTGGGCAGCCACCTAAGAGATAGTGTCTCCAGAGGGTCAACAAAGTAGATGTTTAACTGCTATAACCACAAGCCACAGAGCCACAGTAACACTTCCCCATAATATACAGCAAACTTCAGATTTTTAGAAAAATGCCCAAAGAGAAAAACATGTTTGCGCTGGAGAACAAAACAAGATAAATCCAAGATTACACTTCATACTGACTGAACTCAGAGCAAGAATTTCAGTCCAATTACTTTATTTACTGACTTGCATTCTATAATCATTTACTGACTTGCATTCTATAAGCATTTAATTGCTATTCTGGCTTCCTTCTCCAAATAAAGAAGATTGCTGAATGAAAGTATTAGGAAGAAACATATTAGTCTAACGTTAAATAAATAAATGATTAAAACAAAAACAACAAAACAAAACAAAACCCACCACCAACAGAAAGAAGAGTCATCTACCAAGATTTTATCCTGCCTGATTCAGCCCAACCATTTTTTAAAAAAGCAATGGGGAGCAGGAGGAGTAAGAAATGGGGAACAAAAAACCTCATTCTGAAATTCTTGTTTCTGGAACATAAAACATATTTTTTTCAAAAAATGCCTGAGGTAGATGGAAAGTGAGAGAAATGTTTTTACTAAAGTGAACTGCATGCTCAGAGAGCATGAGAGAGTGGAGAAGTTTGATCATTGCTAATAAGAAAGTTGCTGATTAGGTAGCTGAAGTAACCAAACCAAGGATTTGCTACTGCCTGCTTGGACACATGAATGTTATAATGATCTAGATGCAATTAATAAAACCTCTGGCCAACATCTGGTCTGTAAAACCTGTAATTTTTCAGGTGATAAGTGATCTTAAATAGAGATAGAAAGAGGTTTAGCAGTCAGCCTGACCTTCGAATTCCAGGTGCCTCATGAAAGTTAAACTGTTGGAATTTGTTACTGAAATCAGCCCGGAACCTCACCTCAACTTCTTTATGAAGTACATCAACTCTTCTAATCTACTGTACTTAACAAAAAAAGACATTTCAGGTAATCTGAGTATCCAAGATGTATACAAACATTTGCAGAGCACATAAATGCTTCTTTGAAGTTGTGAAAACTTTTAAGCTCTTATCTTATATTCACATCAGGCTATGCTGAACTCTCAAGATGCAAACAGTTGAAACTGGGCAAAGAAACTCTACTGTTTATTACTGCTAAAGGAAAAAGGTCTCACAGATCTCATCTTTTCTATTGTCTCCAGGCCACATGCTATTACTGCTTTCCCAAATCTAGCTCTGGCACTTGTCAGAGAGGTAAGACCACACCATCCTGTCAGCAAGCCCCGCACTTGGTGAATCACAGATTTAAAGCAAACCCTTAATCCAGCTGTTTTGGGGAAACAAAAGGCCTAAGCCAAACTACTGAAATAAAAGAAATAGAAAAAGGACAGAGCTGGAAGATTTTAACTGTAATTTAAAAGATCATAAATAAGTGAAAAACAATGGTTGGCTTCCAAGTATCTTCCTGTTATTTGTTCCTTGCTAATGATGAGTAAATTTTGACCACCACAACCATAAAGCAAGAGGTGCAAAAAAAGATCATGTAAATAATATTTTAAGTGTAACACAGAATATAAACACACATCATTTATACAAATTTAATATAAATTGCCATTACGTTTTCCTAACCTTTAATCTGGAACTATGAATGATTCATAAAATACCAGAATATGGTCTGAAAGCCATTACACATCAAAAAAACAAGCAGGACAGTGCAGAAAGAAAACCAATAAATTAACATTCAAGGCCTAACTTCCCCATTATTTGGTTATGAATGAAAATCATTACAGGAACTTGAACAAGACAATACTCCTCCAAAAAATGAGTCAGTCCTCAGTACAAAGAAAGACACAAAAATAACCTGAAAAAAAAAAAACCCGTAAGGCAGATCATCTTTGCTGTTTATCAAAATTACATCATTTACAGAAAATGTTGCTGTTCTGCGCGCTAAAAAGTAACAGCTACTCTTGACAATTGACAAGCAGTATCCCTATGTAACTTGCTGCAGCCTGAAGGAATTTATTTTCTATCATTTCTTTAAGACTTCAGCATCCCAAAAGCAGAGACTTCATCCCGGTTTGTAGTTTCCAAACAAGTCAGTTTTGTCTGGATTTAGACAATATACTCCGTTTACAAAGCTGAGCAAATGTATCAGTCAAAAAAGTAACCTTTGTAACTTTTATTCTCAGTTTCTTCAACCGAAGATTCACTCACATATAGGCTAAGCTGCTCGAGAATTATGTAATGGAAGAGAGTTTATCGAAACGATGGAATACTTCGGAGAGGAAAGGGCAGACTCTCACAGCAGAAAGCACTTCTTCGCCCGGGCAGAGCAGAACACCGCCTGGCAGGCCGGCGAGAGCTGCAGTGCCGCACGTGGGCCAGAAGATGGGGCTGGAGCCCAGGAAAGTATTCCGCGCGGCGACCTGGAGACTCCCGCTTCACTGACCCAGCCGGCTACTGCATCGACAAGGTGACAGAGCAAAGGGGCTGGCACCTCGCTGGTAACCCGCTGATGGCCATTTGTACCCTGATGGGTTACTTTTAGGCTCTGGAAACCGGTAGTACCAAAGCTGACCCAATCGCCTCGGCTGCTGCCGACCACTGTTGCATGAGGAAATTCTTTTAACACTGAAGCTCAGAGATTTAACTTCTTGTCTATTTGATTGGAGGCAAAGCATTGCATTAAAGGGATCCACCCTTTAAGAATTACACTTCTTGTATCTGCCAAAAGTCACCTTTTTCTTTCTCTTTTTTTTTTTTTTTTTTTTTTTTTTATGGCTGTATTAGATCAATCTGCCAAGTCTTCTACAACAGATATTCAGCCTATTCTTCTTGATGCCCAAGTTAAAAACATCATCATCTTCTTAACTGTGCATACTTGAAAACATAGAAGTGTGTCACCTTATGTGACTGAAGAGACTTTGCCATTACTAAAAGTTTAGTCTGATGTTAGAAGCTTTAGTAACAGGCAAGCACAAACCAGCAGAAAGTTGTGGGTGGGATTCCAACAGAGCTATGAAACAACTGCACAAGGACGGTTCAGGAAATGATCTCTGGAAGAGTTTTTCAGAACTGACATATACAGGACAGAACTGCTTTTATCGAGGACAGAGGGAAACAAGTTGCAGCATATTCAAAGTCAACATCTTGAATAAAAAGGATTCCTGTAGAAATGTCATAAAGGAAAATCTGTAAGGTGTAGGTATCATTTGGACAGAAAAACCTAGATGGTATTCAGATTACACCTGGAGCAGAAGGCAATGGAGAAATATAAGAGCACAAAGCCTTTAACAGTAGAGGGTTACAGCTTTTATAAAAAGAAGGGGAAAAAATTATGTTTTAAATATTATGAACTAGAGATGACAGAAGGCCTACCAAAAGAGAAAGAACAATAACTTTTTTTTTTTGCACAGACACAAGGTCTAAAGAGCAGATGATCTGATTCACTGGCATAAAGATGGTAGCTGGATTTGGTTTTGTAGAGAAGATTAACCAGAAGTGCAGTACAAAGGCAAAAAGCCACTGAGGCTCCCCAGAGAGAGGCTCATATAGAGCCTCCACACCAACATGGAATCTGTTGAGATGAACTTCTTTGTGGGACTTGTTGATGGGAGAAGCATAAGAACTCAAAGAAAGAAAGAGTCACAAGAGGCAAATAGTCAGAAAATTTCAAAGAGTTGCCCACCGAAGTCTAGGGTGCTGAAAGCAGCTCAGAGAGGATAAAGGAGTAACAGTTCTGAGCTGCTTAGGCAGAGGACTGTGAAGACTTTAACAATGCAGTTACAATCAAACAGGAAAACAGAAGCTGTGATACAGAAAAAAACAATATGGAACTGGGAAAATAAAGACATTGATTCTATAGAGTATGTTATTGGTGCAAAGATAGCTTGATTGGCACTATCAAAGTGGGCACCTGATTGTTTCTTCATATGGATAATGTTCCAAAGCCAATCACAGATTTTTACTTGCATTTACATCCTCTTTTTGGTGGGCTCCATTCTTTGGTCAGCAATTCTCAGTTATTTTCTGAAAACTGTTCTTGAGCTTTTCATTATTCAGTTACCATTTTAAAGCCATTTTAAAGCCGTTGTGACCATAAACAGCAACAGATAAATCCTAAAGTTCCTTGATTTAGCTTTTTTGACTGGACAACACAAGCAACTAAGCACTAATGTACATTTCAGCTCACAAATGTGATGACAGATTGTAACATTTAGATAAGTATCTTGAAAGGTTTAAGGAAAGCAGCAACTTTTCTTAATTTTCAGATTGATGGGGGAACCTTTAACCTACAATTGTCACAAAAAAATACTTTGTATACTTCTCAAGCTGAATACTATTATCTATGAGCAGATTCAACCTTCCTACTGAGTGGCTCTCATAAGAGTAGAAACATCCTTTGCCAGTCCATTCACTCTGCCATTCTTCAGAGAGGCACAGTCATGACATACCTCCAAATCCCAGTATCAAATATCCTGGCACCTAGTTTGATCATTCTCATCCTCTCTAATCCTTCCCACTTTTTGTGTAAGTGCCTTTCTACAGAGCAATACCAACAAAGTATCTCTTGATGTACTGTAGATTTTTCACAAGGACGGACCTGAATTTGGTAGCAGCAAAAGACTTTGATCTCCATCCTTGTTTAAGTGGAACATGCCTGCACCAAATTGTGAAGTTCTAACTCACAGACTTCTGGATTTTAAGCTTGAAACCTATCTGTGTTCACATCTCCACAACTGGGCCGGGCCATTTTTAAGAAATGATCTCTTACACAGGGCAATGCTAGTTCTTGTAGCTAACAACCTAGCACTATTAGTTAGGAAACTACTTCATCAGTTTGAGCAACTCGAAAGCAGTACTCAAAAGCATCCATAATCAACACAATCTCTTTGTTCATTTCACCTCCCTGCAACACTAGGTAGTAAATTAGTAGTAGAAAAAAAAAAACCCCACAATGATAGCACAGCTTTAGGCTTTGTTGTTTTTTTTTTAAAAGCCTATCTTCCTTACTAAGATGTGTCTTTCGTGCAAATTTCGCTATTCAAATACACTAATCAGTACTGCATTATAACACTGTCCATCAGAACAATTAATAAAGCAATCACATCCTAACATCAAAT
>VWZY01011437.1:316694-330324 GCA_013399075.1 Chloroceryle aenea | reverse complement strand
CTATTATTAAACCCTCTTTCCAACTCCACTTGGGCAATCTTTCTCACCTCTCATTCCAAAAATATGAGAAGAAGCATAATCACAATGAATATGTACCAGATATTTAAAAACAATTTCCAGAAACTTAATCATCCACCCATCCTTGAAGAGTCAGAAGTTAATTATTTAAAAAAACAACCAAACAACACAAACCAAAAAACAACCAAACCTACAAAACACTCAACCAGAAACATATGTCCTGATCCTGTAATTTATGGGAAAAAAATTATTACATCTAAAATGACTTCTTTGTTATCACTTACCTGGTTAGTTAATGTTAGAGGTTGCTGAATCTGGTCAGCATATGATAAGGCAGAAACCTGTTGGTCATTTATGTTCTGCTGCCGACGATCACTGTACTGCTGATGCGAATGGGACATCTGTCCAGCCATCTGAAGGCCAGCAGCATGGAATGAAAACGATGGTGCAAGCCGAACAGATGAAGGTTTGCATGCTGAAGTCTCTCCTCCTGCAAAGACAATGTGAGGTTTTAATGCAGGTAAAGGCTTGAAAATATTTACCTCAGTCTCCTATATTATAGAGCTTATAAACATATACACGAGTTTTCATACACAATAAACAGAGAAATCGTCCTCATGTGACAAGTACCTAGCTGCAGTGATTCTTCCTGGTTAACTGTGACAAATTATTAATTGTTTATTCCCATTGACATCCTATTTCTAACATCTTCACCTATACAATGTAACTCAGTGGGAATTTGAGAGGGGTTATTTTCAAAGGTAGGAATTTTGTGCATGGATTCNAGAAAAGGAGACTGAGGGGTGACCTCATCAATGTCTTCAAATATGTAAGGGGTGAGTGTCAGGGAGATGGAGTTAGGCTTTTCCCAGTAGTGACCAGTGATAGGACAAGGGGGAATGGGTGTAAATTGGAGCATAGGAGGTTCAAGTTGAATGTTCGAAAAAATTTTTTTACTGTAAGGGTGACAGAGCCCTGGAACAGGCTGCCCAGGGGGGTCGTGGAGTCTCCTTCACTGGAGACATTCAAAACCCGCCTGGACATGTTTCTATGTGATGTACTCTAGGTGGCCCTGCTCTGGCAGGGGGGGTTGGACTAGATGATCTTTCGAGGTCCCTTCCAACCCCTAGGATTCTGTGATTCTGTGATTCTGTGATAAGCCAGAGAAACACACAAGTTCTGCCTTTCAAGGTGCTGAATCACCTCTTCTACAAAGACAGGCTAAAGAGTTGAGCTTGTTCAGCCTGGAGAAGAGAAGTCTTTGAGGAGACCTTACTGCACCCTACCAGTACCTGAAGGGGGCCTACAAGAAAGCTGGAGAGGAACTGTTTACAAAGGCTTGTAGTGAGGATGAGGGATAATGGTTTGAAACTGGAAGAGGTTAGATTCAGTTTGGAAATAAGGAGGAAATTCTTCACTCTAAGGATGTTGAGACACTGGAAATGGGTTGCCCTGGGAAGGTGTTGAATGTATTCAAATCCAGGTTGGATGAGGCCTTGAGCAACTGGGTCTAGTGGAAGGTGTCCCTACTATGGCTGGGTGTGTGTGGGGGGAGTGGAAATAGATGATCTTTAACGTCCCTTCCAACCCAAACCATTCTATGAAGTTCGCTCACAGCAATTTTCTGAACTGCATGTACCAAAAGAAAAGAAAAGTTAGCACCCAGCTTCAGGTGCTCATCTTCCCTGGGCTCAATGTTTATGCCCTCCTACAAATGGCTTACCTCACTAGCCTAAACTTTTCACTTCCACTTTTCTTCCAGTGCACACTGCTCAGCTTCCTGACTCCCACTTCTGAGTTTCATCAAGCTATAGGTAGCAAGGACAGTAACTTAAATTAATTCCCTTTTGGAATGTATGGCCTAAGTACTGGATTCCATAACATCCTGAAAAATGCCAAATTCCACAGGCACACCTGCTTCTAACTGGGACTAATCCCACACCTCTCAACTCTCTTCTTTCAGTCAGGTGGCATTTAATTTGTTCATAGTCTACTCGTATCTTCACTGTCTTCCAACAGTGGAGGACAGTTTATAAGTACAATTTGTTTTCCTTTGTCTGCTAATGAAAGTTTAGTATGTTCCACATTTAACATCCATCCTTTTGCTTTTTGCAGACTGTGCCAGAGGAAGTTCTCTAAATGGTTGCCATGTTGGCGCAACATAAGAGACAGAGCAGGATAGGAAAAGCAGCCAGGAACACTGAAGCCAACATTGCCCCTGAAGAAAGAAGTGTGGAATGAGAAGCAGAAATCTGGAAGCACAGTTATTGATAAAAGATTAAATTTAGAAGCAAGATGTGAAATAATCAAGCACCAAGCCATCAAGGGAAATCCCCATCTCCTTTACAATCAAAACCTTGCAAGAAAACATCATCAGTAGAAAACAGTGAATGAACAGCGCCCGTCAATTTGGCTTTCTTAAAAATAACTGACTGCTTAATTCACCACCTATTCTAAATTAAGAACAATTAAAATACTGAAAAATATACTGCATCATTGACTAAGAAACTATCAGGGCTGCAGAAGAATTGCACGGGATGAAATCAAACATTTGACATTAAGATCACTTTAGAAAAATGTAAGAGAGTCAAATTAATATTCAGACAGCTATAAATAAAAAAATAATCTACATACAGTATAATAGTTCTTACTTTAAAAGGGATGAATTAAAATTGTACAGTGAAATACCCCCCCGACAGACCACTGGTGCTTTTCTCCAGTGTTACAATTCAGTACTACTAAAGACTAAGAGAACAAACTTCACCAGAAAATGAACTGCGTGCTCACAAGCACCCATGTATTTTCACAACTTTTCATTACATATTCAAACATTTTACTAAAAACAAACCAACCAAACAAAAATAAAAATAATAATAATAATTATTAAAAAAATAATAACACCACAACACAACAAGAAAAATATCTCAAAGCATCATGAAAACTTTTTTTTCTCTGTGTGCATAATGGTGTTTCTGGTAACATGATAAAAGTATCAAGATCACCTTACAAATGGAAATAAAATAAAGAAAATCCTGACCTAAAACCATTATAAGCTAACTCAACTGAACATTGCACAGAAAACTACTCTACCTCTTAAACGTCCATTAAAAACTACTTTGTGATTTTTAACACAAATACAGATCCTAGTAAGCACTGAAACCGTCTTCCAACATTTACAGTGAAAATATTAGTTAAATATTCAAGTATACTTTTAAAAATATTTGCATCTTTTTCTGTTTTCATTCCAAGTAACATCTTATGTTCACCTAAGAATTGGGCAACAGATTGTTGCCTTCTTTTTTTAATTTAAAATTATGTATTATGAACTTCTGAAGTTTACATTTAAATGCAGAGGGAAAATAAGGGCAAAGACTATAATGCACCAGCTGATCTCTCCATGATATCATGATTCCTTTATATATGAATTCATCTACCATTTATATAATGTAAAAATGGCACATATTTTTTCCCCTTACTACAATAGTTTCTTAAGATCTAATATTTTTACTACAGAATCAGAATTTATATTCTATCTATTGGTAAATTTACAGCACATTTACTTTCTAAGATACACTGAGATGTTCCTGTAAGAATGGTGCACCTACTTTCTGCTCTTTTAATTTCTGACGATTTTCTGCTTAACCTGAAAAACCTCAATTAGCAATATCATGGTGACTGAATCAAAAGTCAAAGCAATATTCAAATCAGTCAAAAAATACCCTTAATTCTAAACTGTAGTTATATTGCCTGCATTTTTTTACTCCAGGCCACAGTTTCCCAGTAGCATACTAGATACCTAGCAAATTAGATAACTTAATAAAAGCACATCTTATTTTAAAAGATTCTGCACTTGCACATGTCCCTGAAAAAGCAGAAAGCTCATAGATACACACACAAAAATCCCGGTAGCATGGAGCTCTCATGTACTCTTTGACTTCAGAGTAACTTCCAACAGAAGTTACTCTGNGAAAAAAATACTTATTCCAGAAAATAAAAGTTGCAATATCGATGCTTCAGTTCAGCTTTCAACTTTTTACACTTGCACACCCTTTCTCTCCCGAGTTCCCCAACAGGACAATGAGGCTGTAGCTTTCTTCATCTTCCAAACTGACGATGGTCAGTTGGACCAACTTAGGCAACTCAATGCCCAAGAAAACAGATTCAGAATTTATAACAAGGCAATTCAACTGCAGAATCACAAAGAAAACTTTTGTAAGAACCACAGTTTGACAAGTAACTTCTTTTATTCATTCAATTAACATTTTTTTTGAGATTCAGTGTTTGTGATTAACAAGCTGCTGCCTATTTGCTTGGAAGGAAGCTGTACATAACCTATAATAACATTAATGAATCAAAACTGTATCCAACAATAAAATTTTTATAAAACATTGTTCCCTGGTAGAAATATAAACCAGTTTCACAGAGTAGCACTGAATCTCAGAAAAAAGGGATATTATTAAACACGAGAGCCTGCCTCATGACGTGAAGTCTGTTACAATTAGATGGACAGGCACTGGCTAGCTCATAGAGCATGTTCTTGTACTAAACAGAAAGGCATTTTAATAAGCTCTGTGAGGATGGTTCTATCAACCCTTAATCATGTTAGGAACAAGCAAGAACTACCTGGGTCAAAAGTTTAAGAACTGTAACTATAAGGCTCTGAAAGATCAGTAGCCAAGTAATTTTCATCTGTACGATTTCTTACTGTCACTGAAATGGAGACAGAAGAGTTCACAGACCTCTCTGTTCCTGAAAGCAGTCTTAGCTATCAACAAAAAAACCAAGAGATGCTCAGAATATGGTCCCTGAAGAAATACCTGCCCTTGCCACATTTCAGATTTTGTTCCATGACACCTGCGATCCTACCCCAGCACATCTAATCCCAAGAGAACACTCATAATTTGCTATCATGAGCCAAGAAACACCTCATGGTATATTACGAAGAAATGCGGGGAAAAGAAGAATTGGCTAGAATAGCAATCTCAGACTCCTTTAGTTTTAGGCCAAGGAGTCAGCTGGCTACAGAAAAAGGAACATTTGTGTACCTCTGTTTACTGAAGCTCCCAAAAACCCTGGTGGCTGAAGATCAATTGGGAGTGCTCCAGACATTCAAAACATTAAGTGATCTACTGACCACCATGGGAGCACTAAAATCCACAGGAGCTCATTACCACGCCCCATTTGTAACTTCTACTGGAGAAAAATGTCTAAGGAACAAGGCCTAGCCAGTCATCAATCTTACTTTCTAAACACTGTAGGTTCAAATGATTACATGTTGTGAAGCACCTTGGAAAGGAAACTGACAGAAAACAAGTAGGCCAAGATCTCTATTCATGAAGCACATTAAGGGAAGAGACTACAGATTGGGGGTGGGTATAATTATTTTATGAATGGGCCTCACCTAATGTGTTAGGTATGGGAATAGCATAAAAATAAAGACTTTTATGTATAATTGCAGTTTGTTACTGTTTCCAACAAACACTTATTCGCCCATGACGAAGACTAAATCAGAACTTGTCATAATGTCCAGCTACAGAAGGAATCCCTTATTTCAGCCTTGAGAGCATATGTCCCTTTTCTCATACAAGTCATGAATGCAACAGCTCTTTTGAGGTGAATCTGTTCACAACACTCTTGTTAGTGCCATTCCATACATCCTGATATAAGCAAAATATAAATGATAACTATAGTAACTTCTTGACCTTTGTAAATTTACAGCCTCTGGAAAGTAACAAATGAGGGAGAAGCGAGCATTAACAAAAAGCTACACTACCATATGAGCAAATCACTCAACTATAACCATAAAAAAAAATGTTTAAAACAGGACCAATAGCGTATGTGATGATACAGGAAATTTAAATTATAACTTCAAAAGAGGTTAGCAACTATCTGAAAATACTGCAAAAAGGGATTGCCTTATCATATGGAAGAAGGCAGAGTCAGTTTCTTTAAAGAAGCATCTCAACACAGCAGAAGAATTCAAGAATGTATTTATTTGGTGAGGATGGGAAATACTTCCTCCATTCAAAATAGCTTTGTTCTAAATGACTTTTCCAAGTATCAAAGAAATTAGAAAGTAGAAAAATAATTGAGATGGTTTAATACAGGAAAATTTTGTTATGATTTTGCATAGATTTTTAAAAACTCAATGCAGTTTTAAAAATCCATTTTCTACCTCATCCATTTTAAGTTCAGTTATTCCCATTTTGACATCAGTACACATAACTCATTTAGGCATTACCTCCTTCCAAAAAAAGTACCACAAGGTAAGCGAGCGGTGCAATATATCTTTCAACATAAAGCAAGGCACAAATATTCACCAACTTCCTGCAAAGAGCTGCAGGTGCCTGTGTGTCACCCCAAGAACAGAATACTGCTTCTGAAAAAATATGTACTGTGGTCATTTAAAGTTGGTATCGAACATTTATGAAAATTTCAGTGAAAGTTTTCCTTACAGCTGAGCCATTCTAAAGTCTATTCTCTGGACAAGTCTGACTGATGTCTAATAAAATCTGAAGCCATAATGCAGCCTGTCACTGTAGCTGAGTGAGCACTGGCACAACTTGCCCAGAGAAGCTGTGTTTAACACATCCTGGGAGATACTCAAAACCCAACTGGCCACAGTACTGGGCAAGTCACTGTAGGTAGCTCTGCTTGAGCAGGGTGAAGTTGGACCAGGTCACCTCCAAAGGTCTCTTCCAGCCTCAACTATTCTGTGATTCTGTGCCACAAATGTCAAACAAAAGTGACACAACATTTCTCTCTTTGAATCAGGGAGTTGTTAGATCAGCTTTTCTGTCACGTGGGACTGCATCTGAAAATCCCCATAGCAATTGGTTTCTTTACATTTCTGACAGCCAATTCATTCAATATATACTCTGCTTCTCAAGGCATGTATGTGACTTTCTTTGTCCCTCTGTCACAGTTCTAACAAAGTATTCTATTTAGGCATACTCCTAGCAAAGGATAAAAAAAGGAGACAAACTCAGAATCACAGAATGGCAGGGGTTGGAAAGGACCTGTGGAGATAAATCATTAAGTTCAACCTCCTGCCAGAGCAGGATCACCTAGGACAGGCCACCCAGGAACAGATCCAGGTAGGTTTTGAAAGTCTCTAGAGAAAGAAACTCCACAACTTTTTTGGGCAGACTGTTCCAGTGTTCTGTCACCCCAGTAAAGAAGTTTTTCCTCATGTTCAGATGGAACTTCCTGTGTTCCAGTTTGTGTTTGTTACCGGGCACCCTTGAAAAGAGCCTGTCCCTATCTTCTTGACACCCACCCTTCAGATATTTATAAGCATTATAAGATCCCCTCTCTGTCTTCTCCAGGCTAAACAGTTCCAGTTCTCTCAGCATTGTTACATGTTCCAGTCTCTTATCATTTTTGTAGCCCTCCACTGGACTTTCTCCAATAGATCCCTGTCTTTTTTGATCTTGGAAGCCCAGAACTGGACACAGTACTCCAGATGTGGTCTCACTAGGGCAGAGCAGAGAGGGAAAAGAACCTCTCAACCTGCTGGACACACTCTTAATGCACCGCAAGATACTACTGACCTTCTTAGCCACAAGGGCACATTGCTGGCTCATGGTTAGCTTGTTGTTCACCAGAACAGCCAGGTCCTTCTCTGCAGAGCTGCCTTCCCGAGGGTCAGCCCCTAATCTGTACTGGTGCATGGGGTTATTCCTCCCCACATGTAGGACTCTACACTTGCCTTTACTGAACTTCAGGAAGTTCCTCTCCCCCAACTCTTCAGCCTGTCCAGGCTACGCAGCCTTCCAGTGTATCAGCCACTCCTCCCAGTTTTGTATCATCAGCAAACTGGCTGAGGGTACACTTCATCCCTTCATCCAGGTTGATGATGAATAATGTTGAATAAGACTGGATGCAGCACTGACCCCTGGGGAACACTACTAACTACAGGTCTCCAGCCTAGACTCTGCACCCACTGGCACAACCCTCTGAGGTCAGCCATTCAGCCAGGTCTCAACCCATCTCACTGTCCACTCATCGAACACACACTTCCTAAGCTTACCTATGAGGATGCTATAGGAGTCAGTGTTAAAAGCCTTGCCAAAAACCTTTTCTGTGCCTTGTCAAAAACTTTAAGGTGCAGCAGACAACATCCACTGTTCTCCCCTCATCTATACAGCCAGTCATGCCATCATAGTAGGCTACCAGATTGGTTAAGCATGCCCTTCTCTTGGTGAATCCATGCTGACTACTCATAACTCTTAATATTAAAAGTCTTTAGAAACTCAAAAGAATTGACATCTCCGTATGATTTCTAAATGCCTAATTACCTCACAGTTAAAAACATAACCCCAAAAAGGACCACTGTAACACTTCTGACCCTGTGAGTTACACAAGCTTGCCTTCAAGACTGACAAAAGCATCTTCCAGCGCAGCTGAGGATCTTGAATTCATGACACCAGTAGACTGAGTTCCCTACTTGATAACAAAACTTGCAACAGCCTTAAAAATACTTCACTGACTACTGACAAGATGAAGTAGGTAAAAGCAGTGAAAGTCACATCAGAGTTCTATTACATACTTTTAGAATTTCAAATGTAGTCACTCCCCATGTCTGAGAACTTACTATTAACCCGCTACCTGCGTAACACATTTCTTTTAAATTTGTAATTTCATAGCTCCTTCTGTACCCAAGTCTTCTGCACCTGGCTTTGAGGCAGGGACTACTACTTCCGCAGAAGTCTTTGTCTGTTTCCTAATAACATCACTGTCCCCATTTCCCCACCTCTTTGTTTGACTCAGCTAAAAGAAGAGGCAGAATTTCTTATTGGATCCATAAATTAAAGACCTGTAAAGGATGGCACAATAGCATTTTACTAGTAGAAATAATGCTAAACTAAATTGGAAATCGGTGGTAGTATTCCTTAGGGATTTATTCTGGACTGTGGGGTCATCTCATTTTGAAATATGAAGATTATTCTTCTGCACAAATCATCCTTCCTTCATCTCTTGGCACTGATAGGGCTTTTCTTTCTGTACTTCAGCATTTTCCCCTGTAAAAATCATTGTTTTGACCCTAAATGTTTTGAGCTGACTTTTACCTCTTCAACCTCCTGCCCCATTCTCCCTTTCCCTATTCTGCCTCTGCTACGCACTATTTGGGTCATTCAAAAGTGCAGAGGTATTCCCTCTCAGTGATATGTTTGCAGCCAAATGAAAACCTGACAGAAAACACCACCAGAGAATAAAAGTGTGAAAGGGAAAGTATCGTTCACGAGAATGGGGATGCTCATTTCCACACTCAGAGTTCAACAGCTTGCAGGCCTATACAACAGACCAAGTATGGTAGTTCATAGTACTGCATACAACTGGTTCAGACTTCAATTTCTTTTTATTTCCAATCCCTGCTATGCCATCACAGATTAAGGCATCCATCTTCCTGTTCTTCTATTTCTGTAGTCAACTTACTGAATGTGAAACCAGAAATATTACCTTTCAAAGAAAATCTTGCATTAGTTGAGTCTTCCTTCATGTGAGATCCACCATTTTTGGCAAAGTTAATAATTTTGAAGAGTTCTGGTCAACACTGTTTTTCAAAATCCATGCTTAGCAAAGTTCTCAGTAGCAATGAGCATAATGCTACTTCAGCTATTACATTGAGTGTACCTCTAAGATACAAGTCTGGAAAAGTGAGAAGACTAATCTCTGCTTTACTTTAATATCCAACCACCTCTGCACTGTATTAGCACATTCTAAAACAGACAGAGAGCAATTAGCAATAGAGACAAATGCTTGTATCTCAAGAACTCTCTGTTCAAATAAGCCTACATTTAAGACAAGCTAGACCTACATGAGTTCTGCCTAAGCATAATAAATGTCAAGCACTCGGGATTTCAGAATTTGGAGCAATCATCTTTTAAGCAATAAGCAAATGCCAACCTGAACTCTAACTGAACTACTGCTCTACTGAAACACTGTTTTGCTTATTGTCCTCATGCACTGCAGTTAAAATGACCACATGAGAACGTGAAGGGATGTGGACTTCACTCAGCTTGCTCTGGAATGAGGAAACCTGTGAGAGACTCCAAGGAACAAAGGGAAATTACCTGCAGCAGCTACTGTAGAGCAAACAACTCTGTTATAAATATCACACACTAGTTCCTCCTCTGGAGGAACTATATTATTGTGGAGGAATTACGTTATTAAAAATGGCTACTTCAGGAGCTATTCTACAATAACTATTCAGCCAACTTCCCTGTACAGAAATGCCAAACATCATTTTCTCCCAAAGCAAAATTAAGCCCTATACTTCTAAACAATCACACTCTCAAATCCTGTTCACCAGGCCAATACACCCAGCCCACAGAATCCTTCTGCTTGTGCTCTTTCCTAGTGGAGTAAGCTGAGAAGATGAAATGCTTACAGGTGAAATAAAATTACTTCTGGCTGCCATCATTCCCAACCGTTTTCAGAGCTTTGATAATTATGCTGACCGTCATGTGTATGGTCATACGGCTGAGATGGGGCAGGAAACCTGGAGAAAAGACAGGCCAACAGTAGGCTTCATTAACTGTTCTGACAGTGCTGTGCCTGTCTCAGCTATTCCCTAGATGAGCTGCAGCATGAAGTGGACTTTGGACAGGACTTGCATGCATGTGCTTTATTGCTTGCCTGTAAGCACAGGACACTACTTCCCTCTGCTGTAGAAATACAGCGGCTAAGACTGTGCTGGGGAGAGACTGTGCTATGTATCTCTCCCTAGTCACTTCAAGAATCTAGCACCACAAAGACTAAATACCACTCTCTCACTATAATCCTACCATAACAAGACTACGAAATTTCTAAAACTCATGAGTAACTTACGATTCAATCCATGGGCAACACTATAAAAATCTATACTTCATTAACAAATAATTACTACTTTGAGTATATTCTGGAGATTCGTAATAATTCTGTGAACGTGAAACTACTTTCTTTTTTTTTTTTTTTAATAAATGAACCCCAAGATTGCCAAAATTCTCAGCTAAAACCTACAGGAACATGAGTACTCTAACTTTCAAAGTCAAACTCTAAGCTCTAAGAGAACTCCTCTTTCACCTTTCTATTACTGAGAAGCAGGCTGTGTAAGAGCATGTCTGAAATTAATCTAAAACTCCACAAGTAAACAGTGAGAACTGAACCTACGTACAGGCCTTCACATAGACCAGAAACCTCCACCTAGGTATACACTGGATTGAAAGAACATTAAAATTGAAGAGTACAGTACACAGAAGTTAGAAACCACCAGAATAGTTCCAATCTCAACTTAGTGCCTCTGTGCATATAAATTATAATACTATTCAGTTAGTTACATGAATGCCCTATTTATTTTAAGGCACAGAATGGAAGTAGCACTCAATTGAATAGGTTGCCATATAGTAGATGCTTTCATTTTCATTGTGTTTAACATAATGTCCTGACACTCCTCAGACATGCTCCAAACAAAAATGTCTGCATATATATTCCATAGAGTAGTCATTATTTTTGTACCCATAAATGACAATTTTCCTCTGCAATATTCTTACAGGATGGGATTTTGTTCCATCCTGCAGAAAAACAGGGAGACACAGGCTAAACACGAAAGAGTTCCATGATTTTAAATTTCTGACTTTGAATATATAGAATTTGAAAAAAATTACATGGACAAGTAAAACTCACTAGGAGGTAAATCCTGTTCTACAGATGTCCACAGAGGAGCAGCTTTACAGGAGGTTGGGTCTCAAGACTTTGGGAGAAGTAAATCAAATGAGAGAGGTCTGAAATTGATGTTCATTTCTACTTGCAAACAAAACCAAGCAAGAAGGAGTAACTTGATTCACGCTGGACTAAGTACCGAGAAGTACAGTAATTCTTTCAAGCAAAGAGGTACTAACATAGGAATTACTCATATATCAAACCAAAGATCCATTCAAATCCATGACCTGCCTCTGAAAGTGGCCAACAGCAGTCATCTTGGAAGAAAACAGGGAAAGCATAAGAAATAGGTGCCAAGTCTATTTGTCTAGTCTCCAGTCCAGGAGACTCTGTGTCACAGAGTCCCTGTGATTAACATGTATATAGACATATTTATCATGTATCTTTTTCCTGTCATATTGTAACTCTTCATCACAGACCTGTCACTTAAGATATACTGGTCAAATTCAACTAGTCCGGCTGCAGATTCATCCCAAAATAGTATTTATGTTATGTCAAATGAGTAAGTGAAACTGAATGGCTGAACAATCAATAATTACTTATTGAATATCTCATAAACCAAATTTAAGGGAAAGACCTAACAATTGCTTGAAAACTGAAACCCCCAACATTATATTAAAATATTCAAATTAATAAATGATGTTTTCCAAGGGATACCAATGCTGGTTAAACTGTGCCAAGACAAGGGTTCTGACTCTTCTTTTTTTCTCTCCCCCTATGAATTTATGCTTATTTTATGTTTTTTATGAAATTATGTCTAAGTTTATATAGTTTATAAGTTTTCTAATTTAATGAATAACCTGCCATTTAAAAAGAGGTAACATAAAGACAGGGAAATATCTACTTTTCTTATGATCAAGGTGAAAGTTTGTACCATCTCTTGAAACATAGACAAAAAATTAGCATGAATATTATGCCAAACAAAGGTTTAAAACCAACTACTTAATTCCAACTATGTAAGCATATTTAATCTAGGTAAAAGTGCCACACTTCAGTTCTCAGTGTAACCTGTCAAAATCACAAATACAAATCACTGTTTCTATACAAATTTCTGACAAATTCAGTAAGTGAAAAAAGGTAAAGGAGAAAAATACTTTAAAGTCGTGGTAACTTCATAATACAGACAACAGAAATTTAACAATGTAAGTTTAAACTGACATGATTTTATGAAAATTGTTCCATTAAACACGCTATAAAAGAATCTCTACGTTCACTTTTCAGAAAGTTTCAAGCAAACTCCACTTCAAGTGCACACAAATTATATTTTACCTTCATTTTTTTACCTTTTAAAATGCACTAGAAATCACTAAGTTTCCCTATTATGAGGAAATGTTTGTTTTAATCAAGGGGAATCAGATTTACCTCTGCTGACAGTTTTCTGAAGGATTACAAAACATTCAAAAAAATTAAAATTCCAAAGTAAAAATCAGATTTAATCATAGGCTGCTCTTTAATAGTAAGCTTTGGTCTTCATGGTGAGAGAGCAACTTGCAAACGGTTGCTATTGCTCATCTGAACTAATGCGCTCCAATGTTTAGTTTGAAAATGAAAACTTGTTTAGTGCTGAAGTAGAAGCATTAAATCACGGAGCATTAAATTGCTGTCTGTTCTCCTGGTATCAAGGTACCAATTAATCCATATTTGTAAAAACAGTTACTTTGTGCACAGATGTTTTGGAAAAATATTTTTAAGGAAAAAAAAAAAAAACAACAACAACAAAACCCACAAAAACAGTTGTCAAATGGAACCACTTTTTGCAGTATTTCAATTCTGACTGAACTCAATTCCAAATCGGCTGACACCTGGTCAAAAATACGCCACTAAAAGTAATTTCCACCATTACTCGTAAATGCTCGGTGGTACCAAACCTCAGACACATACTGATACCTATGCTCGGGGGGAAGGGAGG
>VWZY01011437.1:280122-316201 GCA_013399075.1 Chloroceryle aenea | reverse complement strand
GTTTTTGGGGGTGTGTTTTTGTTTTTTTTCTGTTTGGTTGGTTTTGAGGCAGGGGTAGAGGTGGGGGAAGACGAGACATGTGAACACACCATTTTTAAAAGGCAAGTGTGTGTGTCAGAAATAGATTATATTCACACCAGCTACAAATACTTCTCTCAGATACAGAGGTTATTGCATTTCTAGGAAGTACTGATATTAAAGCTGACTTTATTAGCATTCCATAGCCATGCTTTCTGCATAAATCTGGTGACTTCAATACATGGCACTTTAATTTAAAATAAATAAATAAATAAAATTAAGTGCTGAAAGAGCGAGAACAGCCCCCTTCCATCAGTGCAGCACTCTATCCTGGTTTTAGGCTATTCCAGCAAAGATTTCTTTTTTTCGTTAACATGGTGTGTGTATATACATACACACATCCATTTTTAATATACACATACACGCATACCTACAGGCACCCACACACAGAGACGCACAGAGAGATATATTCACGGGGCCAATGCAGAGAGAGGGCGAGATTGAACAGCAATTAAATCCTCCTTTCACTCCTGCTCTCGAATCGGTGCCTGCCCGCAGTACGCGGGCGCTGCTGCAGATCATTAACTGCTCATTTATCAACGCCGCTCACCAGGCAACACAATGCAGCAGAACGGCGCGCAGAAGCCACCCCGAACCCCAGCAACAGCGGGTAATTAGCATAGCCTACCACTAAAACCCCGCCGCCTGATTGGGCGAGATCATCAGGCGAGTGGCCAATCCAAGGAGGCTATGCAAATCGCAGCCCTCAGTTGCCAGGGCAGAGCTGCTGCCTATTGTCCAATAGGAAAACAAGCAATAAACAAGAAACGCGATTGAGCTTTGTCACATTTTCAAGTTGCGGTTAACACTTTCAAGTTTAAAGCGAAATTAGCTCCATCTACCGCGGATTAGACTCATGTTCTACATTTCACCCCCACAGCAAGGGCAGGGCAATGCAGTAATGATACACGGGGATTACAGCTAAGCACTGCATTAGGATTTAAACTTCCCTTCCCACAAAATAGCTCTGCTGCTCCGGGATGGCCTGAAGAATGTGCGTTCTGAAGGGCCGGGGTGCTAAAATAGCCGGAGAAGATCATATTCAAACACTCTCCAGTCCGATATCTCTCTGCTAAAATTCTTCAGAGGGCTTTGCACAGCAGTGAAGAGCAGGAAAGCTCCCCTTCGCTGGCTTAGTTAGATCACCTTATAAAATTATATGGGCCACCAGGCTGTATCGGATAGTACCTGCTACTTACATCATTACCTTTTTCACAGGTACTAAATTTCTGTTTCTTTAATTTCAAGGAAGAGCAAAAATGCTGAAGAAAGAGCATCCTTTATTACTCTCCCCCCTGACAGATTTTAAGTAAATGAATTTCAGTTCATTTGACCAAACTGAACCCACCAGTAAAGACCAAACATAAGAAACTGAAGTACTGTACCCAAAAGAAGCATTTCTTTTTCCCATCAATTAAAAAAAAACCAAGATTATCTGAAAGAATATTTGCCATTAAGTGTCTCTGCCTGTGACAGTGTGAATACATAGGGGCATACAGCAGCTACTGACCATCAACCGCTTCCAACACTCCTCAGGAGGTTCCCTTCCCACACACACACAGATGTGTATGCTGAAAACTGGCATCGTTCAGCCCCCTTTGAATGAAGCCTCTAAATGCAAAGACTGACAGACTTACTCTGGAAGCAATTGCGTCTCTCTTCAAAAGCAGAATGCAGCTGCACAGCCTCCCTCTGCACAGCCTCCCTCTGCACAGCCTCCCTCTGCACCGTGGCGGACGCAAGTGATCCTGTGCATGTTTTACTTCACTTTCTGCAGCCCGACAGTGATGTGAAAGTGCTACTGCAATTCACTCACCTGGGAGGCTGGTGCTTGTGTGTTTCTTGTTCTCAAGTGCTTGTGGAAGGTGCCTGACACTGACAATCGACATCTCCTGCCCAGGTACACACCAGGTATAGGATATAAAGCAATGGCAGCAACAACCTCTCTGTCTCAAACCCCCAAAGGATCGTGACAGTGTTATGCCTGCCGATAAGCTACAGGAGGGCTATGACTTTCTGTCACCCACTAACCTGGGTCATTGCTAAAGAGGAGAGAAGATCTGTGTTTCTTCATCAATCCCTATGAGACTGAAAACTTTTCAGATCCCAGTCACAGAATCTGCTTTTTAGAAGTGCCCAAAATGTCAGTTCCACAGCCTGAGGACAACAGAAATTGAAGCTTTACTGGCTCCCTCATTTCGAAAATGTAACAACTTCATTTTGGAAATTTTATCATTAGTAAAACTACTAAAATATTTCCTTATATGTCCTAAAATATATTCTATTATCTTCGTATGCACAGTTACCCCTCTGACACACACAGAAAATCAATTCCATCTATCCTTTATCTAATGTTAGGTTTTTAAACTAAATTACTGCTTTTTGATTTACACTCATCTAGCAGACCCTTTAACAGTGCAGCAATAAGCAGCAGCAGAGTGTTATCTGACCATAGGCTTACAAGATTTTCCAAGCAATCCATCCTGGGCCAGTACTTTGCAGCACTAATCCTTCTCCTAGTCTGTGCAACTGTCTTCTCAAAGTAATACTTTTAACAGCAGTTAAGTAAGAATGTCTTCTATTGCTGCAGAGCCTTCTCTTGCCCCCACCTCCAAAGAGAATATAAGTAACATTACTTACAACTTTCAATTTACAATGCAAAACTAATTAAAGACTGAATAAAAACTACCTGCTACATGGAAATACACCAAACCATATGGTAACTACAGGAGGTGACAAACACCAAATATTTTGTACCTAACCGATACCTTAATACCTAAACTTCACTTTTCAGATTCCACATGCATTTCCAGATGAGCATTAAGATATGGTTCACATAAATATCTGAATCATTTTTAAAGCTCTCTTTTACTCTGTAGTACAAATACATATATTTTTTAAAAAGAAATATTTTTCTATGCATAAAAACCATCAAGGGAAATACAATAATTCAAGTTATTTCCCATTTGTACTTACTGAGGCACAAGATATATTTAAACAGTTGGTACAGAAAAAATGGAAAGCATCTACCATATCAATGTACAGCTAGCATGCCAAACCATTAATGTAAGAGCTAAACAAGGGATGAATACATCATGTGCAATAGTCTCACATGATATAAATTATTCAATACCTGACCAAAGAAAACAGCTTTCAGGAGAGAGGGGGAGGATCTGAAAGTACTTTTGCAGTTTGAATAAATACAGTATTATCAACCAATGTAAAATCTTTCAAACTCTACACCACAGTGAAAATACATGTGATTATTTAAAACTATTTTACTGTATTACATCAATCCAACTTGCATTCTGATATTTTATTTCATCTGATACAGTGCTTAAAACTTTAAAATAAAGCCAACTGTAAAAGTGAAATTACTTGGTACAAAGCATGTACTTTCAGAAATTAGCTATGTCCTCTCTGTATCATATATCTATATTACAGTTCATAAAAACTGTAACATTTAAAAAGGTTTACTCCTCACTCCAAAGCAAACTGGAAGCATCAGAACTATTTTATTCTATAAGATATTCACAGGCTGTAAATTAACTAAATCATGTTTCTCCTGTGTTCTCAATGATTTGGTAACTGATATTCCAACACCAACATTTTACAATAGACATCTCAAGCCAGTCCTTACTTCCTGACAAACTGCATTCAGACTTAAGCCACTAAACAACAAACCATTCCCCAGTAAAAAGTCACAGCATTTCCACATTTAGCTACTGCTAATCACAGAGAAATCTAACTAAAATCAGAAATAAACCTGAGCTTTCACAAGTGCAGTGAAACCTCACAATTCCAAAGCACTTATTTGAAAGACCAATTTCCGGCCCAGTGGCTTCTGTATTTTTGCATATACACACTTTTTAAGTTCAAGTAATTACTTTCTTTGATTTGTCTTATTTTGAAGTACTAACTTTCAATGACAAAAATCTTAAGTATGGTTGAATATGTAGTTAAAACTAGCAACCACCAGAAAAAAGCAATGACCAGTTTCATTAATCCAAACAACAATATGACCCCAAAGTGGGGGTCACTGTAAACTGAATTAATTTCTCTCAAGTAGCAAAATTTAAAATTTACCAAAAAACTCCCAAACCAACAAACAAAGAACAACAACGAGACCACCCACAAAACAAGCAAAAAAAATGTATCATTATTCCTTTAGGATAATACTATGATCCACATAAAATTTTTTAAGTGTAACTCATACACTTCCTTCAAAGGCTATACTGTTTCTAGTATCAATTAAGCACTATGTATTAAAAAATTATAAATAATTCACACCAATAATAATCATAAGAGCAACACCATTCAAGTACCTGAGTTGGGCAAATTTAAAATCTTTAAATTTTGTCTACATCTTCAGCTACATGTATCTACAAATTACATTCCCAGTTTACAAAAACTCTGTAACCAGAGACTGGAGCTCATATTTGACATGACTGGGCTCCCTCTTTCCAAAAGTGACACCTCTCCTCTCTAGGGACATTGCAGAAGATCTGTAAGCCAAAGACAATGTGTTCCAATCGTTGTGATTAAACTATAATATTTAAGCCTCTCTTTCCATCAGTCTCTAGTTTTAGATACCAGTTCTCAGAGAAAGATACTGAGAGAGCTGCCTGTCACACGCATATGCAGCATCAATACAGGGAGCAGTGCAGAGATAGGGAATTACACTTTGGCCACCAGCAAAGACAGGTTACTTCAAAGAGGGTAAAGAAATAGGTTGGGGAGGGAAAAAAACATTCTGCCCTTCCCTGAAGTTTGTATGAACTATGCCAAGAAAAATCTGACCAGATACTTAGACATGGTTTTGAGTTTGGTTTGGGTTTTCTTGCCTCCACAGAAATGCAGAAGGAGAACAACATTCCATCTAAGGAAAGAGACTTGAAAGTTTTTAAGGAAAGGGGATTATGTAAAACTATTAATGAGATCCAAACACTAAACAGACAAGCAATTCTTCAAGGTTCAGCTAACAACTGTGTTCTGTGAAAAGATCATCCCAAGTTCAGTTCATAGCATAAATGCTAATGAAGTTCTACCCCCTGCAGGCTTTTAATTCTTACAGAGTTTGAAACACAACTGTGCCAGTGGTCTGGTCAGAGTATACTTCAGTTCATAGGTACATACTGAACATTACATCTATAAGCACTAGACACGACTGTAATGTAAAAGAACTATGACCTCTTAATATGTCATGTTACCAAGAGTCTAGGCATTGCAAGTCAAGAAAAGTGAAAAAATTAACACATGATCTCTCTACCCTAAAAGGTTAGGTAACAATGCATTGCAAAGCTTCAGCATTATGGTAAATTTTATAAGTGTGTTCTCTGTAAAGTAAGAGAAATAAACATCATTTTACCTGATACAGAAACCACAAAATCTCTAATCAAGCACTCCTGTAATAAGGCATGTTATCTTTTCAGCTCTGTGGATGACTAGGCACATACAGCCAATGCTTATGAAACTCTCTGCTTCATGTATAGCGGGCAGCTACCACAGTAAGGACTCTGGCAAACACACACTTCAAGATGCACATTTTAACAGCATGACTCTTCTCTAGCAAGTAGATGCTAAGAGGGAAGAAGTTTGGAGTGCCTTCCTCCCCATGACTGAAAAAGCAGAATTGGACTGAGGGCTACATTAAGTTATTGTGGGAAGAGATGCTTGAAAAGGGGTACAGAAGGAGTGTCACCCACAGCATGGCATAAACTAGGGCAGTTATAAAATAATGTTCAAAGTAATAGGTCTTTCTGTTACTATAGTGATGTATTTGGGGGGGGAAGTATAAACAACCATAGCATCTGTCACCTATGTTTGTAAAAGAACATGAGAGCCATGTAACTTAGTATCCTCCTCCAATAGACTGCCACTGAGCCTAACTTTTTACTGAGTGCATCCAAGAGTATAAAATTCTTATCAGAAAAAAGAGCAATATTGTTTAGCATGCTCCAAAGCCATTGCAATAGGGACTTGGTGCAGAATGAGCAGAAAAAATCCAAACCACCTGCTACTGCTTTGTAGCATCAGTCATTATGCCAAGCAGTGGCAACACATGAAGCTGCTTATTTGCCAAAGCATCTGGGTTGAAAGCAATACGGTGTTGTTCGCTGGCGTTGCTTTACAAGCTAGCACAAAACTGTTTCCAAATGTCAGTCAATCTCAGACAGGCTCTTCAAGACTTCTGTAGGTATCTGCAGAAATGCTACAATTCTTAGTAACTGCAGAGAGCTTTGTCACGTACAAACAGAAGGCACCAGAGGACTTCCCCTCTTCTCCTCTGCCCCACAAAAGAGTAAGCGCAGACTTCCTACCAACTCTAGAAACAAAAGGTAGTGGACAGAAATGGAAGAATTGGTTTTGCCATTATTTGTGAGAAGGAAGAAGAGTAAACTCCTGAGAGTGCCATGGTACTGTCCACCTTTCGCCAATAATACAATTTTTCAAAATGTCAGCAACAATTAAACTGTGCTACAAAATGGGAATCATATGGAAACGTAAACACAGTGACTAATGATGAACAAACAGTATTAGAAGGACTCAAGTCAGAGATAGCCTTCTTCATGTGCTGATAATTACTTCACTGTGGGTTCCAGAACTGTAGAGAAAAATGGAGAATAACATAACCTTATCTGTCTTTCTACACAAGCATGTCCCAAAAGCCATGGAGGGATTTTTCCAAAATGCTGATGGTATCAAATAGGTAAAGCAAGCCAAACAATCTCCTTGGCCATGAGAAACAATTTGTAGCAGTACTAGTCCCTAGTCAGCTCCACTTCAACCTCCATAGATTTTTGAGGGAAGCAAACCACTAAGCACGTCCCCATTGGGCCACAGCACTGTGTTTTCCATAGACACAGAAATGGTCATAAGGTTGGCCCACAGTTTAACTGCAGAGACTGCAGTTTTGGTTGCACATGCACTGGGGATTTTTACAGCTTTTCCAAAAGGTCTGTCTCTACCATACTTACAGGTTTGACATACTGGTGAATGTCTCTTATTATGGTAATTCTCAGTAGGCCTGAAAAACTTGACATCTCACAAGAGAAAGGGAGATTATCATCTGACCACACAGAAAATCAGAGGTCTGCACATGAGTATGCTGCAGGCTAATGATCAGAAGCCAACTATTCCTTCAAAAAAGGCACAGGATTCAAGACACTTCAAGTTATGTGTCCTTGATTCTGGGGCTGCAGTAAATTATTTGTGCTTATTTGAGAATCTGGAAACTTGCTGGTGCTCCTATACTGCCTAGGTTTTAAAGCTCCAACAAGCAGAAGACTGAGCTAGCCTGTGCTCACCATCCAAAAAGAGGCAACATATCTTCCTGTTATAGGAGAGCCCTTCCACACAAGGATATGACCTGATAGGATCCTACAGCCTCTTTTAGCCTTTATTGAAGCATTTCTCTTCAAAATTTCCAATATCCTGTTTGAAGTGTGAATAGGAAAGAACTCTGCCATAGGAAGCTATAGTTATTTCATTTACAGAAATGCAAGATCAAGATATTTCAGGATACTGTCTTAGTGACGACAAAGGAAAAATGGTCAACTATCTAACCCTGACAAGGTAAATAAATAAAGTGAATAGATTCTAATGGAATAACAAAGAATGAATGTCTAGGCTAGGATGTGTCAAGTAAGAATGTAAACTCTGTATTAAATCCTGTTATGAGGAAATAGCCAAACACCAAAACAACAAACAAAAATTAACAGACCAACTGAAGTGCCCCAAGGGAAAAGAAATGGTTAAGCTTCCGCTTTTCCCTTTGCGCTTTAATGTCTCTCTGAGCATTCTCTTGTCTTGATTTGTCAAGGACAATGTAGCTATCACAATTTTTAAAGAAACCACACAAAGATGGTTTTTGCATATGGAACAGAATTTTTGGAAGTTCTCAACACTGACCATAACTCCTACTGAGATAACGTGGAGTTTTATCATTTGGTTATCACAGACACACAGCTTTGCAAACAAAGCTCTTGAAAAGCTCTTCAATAAGAATACAAATTTATGCATATATGTCCCAATCTGTTTCTACTTGCCTTTGGTGTAACTGAATATCCTGCCAAGACTTAATCTGTTCACTACTACCAAATATTTTTAATAGCTGTCTGTGTATACAGCCTCTAAAGTTTGCAGAGCTACTCTAAAAACTAGACTCAATTCCAAAACAGAAAGACAGATGCCTTCCCACCTTCTCTCATTTTATATTTTAGCTTTAATTTCCTCAGCAAAATTCAGCTAGTTTGTGACAACTCTGGTAAAAGAAGCTAATATTTCTTAATGGTGCTGCTTCATACTCTACTCTGCCCTACACTGTTCAAACAAGCTAAGGTAAAAAGTTAATGAAAAACACTAGAAGACTTTCCAATCTTCTTCACTTTCTGAGTATCCAAAATGGTGGTTATCTGAATTCAGCTCACCCACTGGGAAAAATTCCTCTAAACTATCTTCTCCATGTACACCAGCAGCAGAAAGGGCCATTTGCCTGGAAGAAACGCGCGTTTCGTGCACGTGCACAAGCGCCTGCCTATTTATTTCTCAATTCTGAAGGAGTGATCGCAGAGTTTAGAAGAATAATGTTGAGATTCAAGGAATGTAACTTGAAGAAAGATCAATAGTCAATGGACCCACACATACAATCTCTTCTGTAATCAAGTAGATTAGATACTACAGTCATTCTACCTACTCAGATGAGGAACTAGATGGACAGGATTTAATTACTGAATGCCAGAATCATGTCAGGCATACAGATTCATACTTAGAAGTTAACATGCTTGTCCTTTCCCCTGTAATTGTACTGAGGACTCCAGAATGAGCTGGAGAAAAAAAAAAAAAAAAAAAACGATTCCCTGGCTCATCAAAAATTAGCATACTGATGCTTCTTCACAGACACTTCTACTGACTTTCTAAGGCATTTCTTATTTTCAAAAACTGATCAACTGTTGCACATAGTTCATATCTTTCAATATGGAAAAGACAAGAAAGACAGACCTGTGACAGAGGTCCCATTAATCCAAATGTGCAATACCTAATTACCTGGCCTTTGATGAAGTTCAGCTGATTCATTAGATAAATAACCATGAAGCTAATCTTGAAAGGAGACCAAATCACTTTAAGTAGCCTGCTACATAGACTTGCTCATAAGACACCAATTCACTTTTCTCTAAATTGATCAAAAAGCTTAGATAAGAGGGAGATTAACCATCTTCCTAATGGTTTACTGCAGCTTCTTGGAGAGATGAAGCTACTGCTAATCTGTTATTGAGGATAATGTGGATTTTTGATGGCAAAAATATAATGCTAATAAATTCAGAACTTTGAAAAAAGTGTGTTACAAAGTAAAACAATAAAATACTCTTTTTAAATACTTTTAAACTATAAAGCTGTAAATCATGCACATGTGTATTTGTGCAAAGCAGGAACTTTGTTCCCTTCTCTACCAACCCCTTCCCCTCCTCCCTGAAAAAAATGGTAGATTTTTCATTCACCTTATATAAGCTATAGATTATCGGGTCACAGAACACAAATTATTCCTCAGCTATCTTAATATACATTGTTTACATGCATCTGAGTGAATACCTGTAGCCAGAAAAAAAACCTTCAAGTAAAAAGAGAATGTCTCTGTCACTACAGATCTGGCAGTGTTTTTAACCCAAATCATTGCTCTAGACAAAGTTAGCTCCCAAATTCTATTTAAGGAAACTGCCTTCTATTGAAAAAGTGGAGTATTCAGCTAGCTATGTTTCGGTGGCACTTTTTCTTAACAGAGAGTGTCAGAATTTTTGCATTTGGATGACAGCCTATAGAATCTGGATTTCTCCCAAGAAAAAAAAATAAAATAAAATTTAGTTTTGCTTCTTGCCTTCCCCTGGAGCTCCATATGCCTCCAGACATAGGGGGGGAAAAATAAAAACCAAAAAACAAAAACACCAAACAAACAAGAAAGAACTACTTTTTGCCTTTCTTAAGATTCAAACAGTTGTTGCTGGAGGCCTTCTGCTACCAGTATCTTTGTAGGAATACAAAGCCTAACGCATCATTCTAAACTGAAGTTGCAGAATCATCACTTGAAAATTGACCAATTGATTTGGCTGTGAAATAGCCTCTCTTTCTATGGAAAACCTCTTTTCATCAGAAGAGAAGTCATGAAGTTCCACAAAGTCCATAAACTCAGCCTAAGCCAGAGAAAAAGAACAACTTTATAGACACAATTTCTCAGAAGATAGAAGAAAAGAGAACTTTTGAAGAAATTCTACAAGAAAGCAACACAAAATTCTCTTGGGCTTTTTAAGTGAGAAAGAAGCAAATAAATATTCCTGCAGCTCCAGGTCAGGAAAAAAAAAAAGTTATATACATATATTTATTTATATATAGAATGTACACACAAAAAAAGGTAAAACAATCTTCTTCCAAGACAACAGTAAGTCCAAAGGGAAAGAAAAAAGGATTCCTTTAAGGACTAGTAGACAACAGCAAACTTAACAGTCTGGTAAACATGGGTCTAGCTGCTGTGTACTAACAGATTCAGCTGGGCTGAGGAAGGTTCCACAGAACTACGATCCACTGTGTTCATAAAACATTAGAGCATTCATAGCATCCGTTCCAGCTAGCACTCTTCCCCAGTAACTCCTGGGAATGTGTGGCAGTCAGCATGTTCCAGGAATCCTTCCCAATAGGCAGCTTTCAGGCAGCCACCCAGTTTTACAGGCTAGGACAGTTAACTAGCACAGATGTGTGCTGTTCCATGTGATTGGCTTCAGTGGCTGGGAACATTCAATTTACTAACAGAGAAGCAGGCCTTTCTGGGAGATTTTGTTCTTAAATCTCTTCTGACTACGTCTGCTCTTGCAGCAGTATTTTGGCATACTTTATGAATAGCATCTTCTACCTATCTTGAGAAAGTCTCCCTCCAAATAGTGAAAATGGGAGAACAGGAAAGGTTCAGTTGCAAATACACTCTTTATACACCGTTAGGGTGCAAAGAGGAAGACATCTCAAAACCTACTGCCTAAAAACTGCATTGCTTGCTTGAAGATTTTGGCTCGCTGAATCTGTTTCTTTGCAAGATGCTATGCACTAGCAAGAAGGTAGTGCACAGGAACAATTAGTTGATAGTGAGGATCACCTAGTACAAAACATATATAAGCAAAGATCTTCATAAATTACTTTAATTTTAAGCACGTAACACTACCATTTTTTTTCCCATTATAAGAATAAACTTAAGGCTAGAATCAAAGTTGTCCCTCAGCATCTCAACATGTCGAATTTGAAAAACTGAATTTTAGAGAAAACTCCAGAGATACGAACATTTAGCTTAAAAGAAACACTAGCTTTTTGTATACCACCTGAGCACCAGAAATACACTTGAACTGTATGTTACGAAAATATCATTTTACTCAGGTAAGTCTCCAAGAGTTACTCAACCCTGCAAAATGATTACTTAATTCTACAGGAGAAAGTTCTAGAAATGTCTAACTTAAGAAACAAGAGTAAATCAATTAACAGAGTACTACTTTTTTGCAATCTTTAAGGAGTTAACACATAGTCCACCTAAAGCATCATCTTAACATAAAAAGATGGAACGCTACCTAAAAAAGTTGTAAACAAAAGTATGATGGATGTTCATTGCTTTTCAACAATATTTTGATAAACTTTAGAAAGTGAAATATTTCAAAGGGCAAAATCATCCTTTCATTCCAAGGTAGCACAAAGCCTCCTATTACTGGAATGTACAAAACTTTGTTAAGATTTTTTTTCTATTTTTTTTTAAAAATACAGTTTGTAATAAGCTGATCTAATATATGTAAGCCACTATTCCATACCTGTTTTATACTCAATCCAGCTCAAAGAGAAGGATCTGATCTACTTCTGAGAGACATCATTGGCAACTCAGAAGTCATATTAATATGACAGATTATATCATATATACTTTTACTAAAATATAGTATCTTGCAGTCTCAGTTCAAGCCATCTAGGCATATTCCATGACCTTGGAGGACCCATCCATGAAGATGGATGGAAGTTCTACTACAAATAAGCTAGCATTTAAAAAAGGATTCCATTAAAACACGGTTGCATTAATTTCACTTTGTGGGCTTCTATAATCACTGCTTACAGGGATCTTCACATATTGCCAGAATGGATATTTTTTTCTGTGGAATGGTGAGACAGCCCTGGAGAACAATCATCACAATATTATAATGTTTCTTCTCTATTCTATACTGCCTACACAACCAGGTAAAACATCACTTGTGTCCACAAACCAGGTAATGATGAAATCAACTTCACCAACCTTTGCAAACTCAATCTTTCTTCTGTTTCCTGGCATAGCACATCTAACAGTCTTTCTACATTACATTGCAGAGGTAGCAAAAACAAGTGGCAAGTTCACTCCAAGATACTGACCTCAAATAGGCAAGATGCATGAATCTTAAAATTCTCTGAGATGTTAGTAAAGACAATGCGACCCACAGTAATACTGCTGGGTGGTGTACTGAACTTTAGGTTGGATTCTCAGTTCACACATAAAGTGGATTCAGTAAGACAATGAATTAGAAGTCAGCATGTGCAAAGAAACAAACCAGCTAGAAGCAACAGAAGTAACCACGACAAATAGAACTTAATACTATGTGTCCTCAGTTTAAGGGACCCATAATAACCAATTTGTTATGAAAACCCAGACATCAATAGATTTCCATGGGGGAGAAGGAAATCAAGAAAAAATCAACTCCTCTATGTCTGGAACAAAACTGCTGCCACCTGTTCCACCTTTACAGAAAACATGTTCAACAGTGTCTCTCTCTGCAATATACCAAAACGTAGATCTTCAAAGATATTTAGGCACTTAACAAAATGTCAGCTGGAGTTAGATGTAAGTATCAATGAAGTGCTGGGCAGTTTAAGAATGTCACTTTGATCAATATATGTTGTGCTGCTTATTACCCACTATTGCCAGGATAACTGAAAGGTCAAAACTGCAAATTTGATGTCTCACCACTATTCATAAAAAAAAAATAAATATTGTTTCTTGCCCTCTAATCTTATCAATTGTCCATAACAGCTTATCAACAAATACGTATTTTTGAGAATAGAGTGTCAAGATGAAAATCTGAAAACTGAAACATTCGCAGTTTTATGACATTTCCCAAGATTAATTTTGTTTCTTTGTACAGAAGGTTTTAACTAGACCCACTTAGATTATGTCTGAACTGCATCTAGTGACATAAAATGGCTCATAAGTATGTCCTTAAATTATCTTATAGAAATACACAAGCTAGCAAGTGTGGAGAGCTGACTGTGTATTAAGACATAGAAACTATTATAAAACCTGGTGAGAGGGAACACATACTCCATTACATGCAACTAGGCAAAAATCTCCATCATCAAATCTCAGTGTATTGTATGTTGCTTTGACAAGCTGGTAATAAACTGCCTTGGCACACCAGTTAGGCTAACATGTGGTCACCACTGTCTGGAATAGCACTTAACATAAACATATTAAAAGCTATATATCATGGGATAAATTGAACTGAATAGGGAAGAGCAGGCTGACTAGAACCAGAGAAGTAACAGTGTTTAAGACATAATGTCCAGTCTCAGCAAGATTTATGAACAATATTTGCATAGTTCTTGTACCCCACCTACCTGATAAAATAATATCGACAAAATTCCTACCAGAAGTATCAAGTACTCAGGATTGGCTGTCAAGAGAGCCATCCTATATGGCCTCTCCCTCTGTATCTTAAAACCTAACCCCAAAAGAATGTAACTGTCCAGGGGTGGTGGGAGAGGTCATTTACATCTGACTGCAAGATTCAAAAAACAGGATGCCTCCTACAAACATTTATTCGCCTGCTTATGGATTCTCCATAGGATATGCTAAGGAACTAAAATGGTGCAAATGTAAATTAAGCTTCTATTATGCTTGTTTAGTGCCAAGGCTGGTCAAAACTGATTAATTTAGGGTATTCTGTCTCCACAGACAACAAATCCAAGTAAAGCTATTTCTGTGTGCAAGAAAACATTTGCACCCTAGGATGTACTTTAGGAATGCAAGACTTGAGATGTGGTTCCTAAAAAGCTGTAAAAGGGCAAGCTTCTCAACTAGTGCTGCCTGTTGCTGAATTCAAGGGAAGAAGCTTCCTCTAGACACAAACCAGTGGCCTTAATCCAAGAAGCACAGGGCTAAGATTCACTTCAAAGCCTATCCCCACTCCTAACACTCAAAAATCTCCCAACCCAGGCAAATGGTATCACTCTGTGATCGCAGTCTGCCAGTAAAAGTATGCAGAACAGAACAAAAAAAAGCTGTCTGCTCTACAGTATGAGGCATAAGACAGCAACACACA
The DNA here is from genome assembly GCA_013399075.1 of Chloroceryle aenea. Classification (NCBI taxonomy): domain Eukaryota; kingdom Metazoa; phylum Chordata; class Aves; order Coraciiformes; family Cerylidae; genus Chloroceryle; species Chloroceryle aenea. The sequence continues at coordinate 301,766 of VWZY01011437.1, read as the reverse complement.
CAGTCACAAACACCTGAACCAGTAAGTCAACATGATACAGCACAATGCCGAGACTCTATTAGCAGCTCTAAATGCAGTCTGGCCATCCTATTACTGCATTACCCAAGAGAACCTTTACTTTTCATTCACAGACTGAACACTCTGACACCACAGGGGCTTTTTCATTACAGCTGCTCATTTGATGACTTTAAGGGCTCTCAGAAAGACTCTATATTTGCAATGTTATGTTCACTGTAGACCTTGGTCATTCTCCATGGGCTGACCAATGCTTTTGGAAATGTGTAATTTTATATATATATTTTAAAGATTGTAATCCTTAATCTGATTTTTTTGTCACATTTTCCTCAAGTGTGAGTCTCTGCTTGATAACAGAAATACATTTCAGCCTCACTATGTAACTGCTGGAGCTCTACTGTTCATTAAAAAGAAATGTCCTCATCACCTAATAGTCTGTTGAAAATTATCTCAATGTTTTTTAAAGAGGACCACATAAACCAGGGTACAAGCTTAGCAGAAATTACTTTCCGAAATATTCAAACTATATACCGATACTTTTATGTGAAGCATTATGGAACAAAGCAATGCTTTTGAAAGCACAAAGCTTCTCTGATCTCCTGTCTTGATGGTCCCCTGAGCCAACAACATCTCAACTTTGCCAACACAGGAGAGGGAAACTTGGCTGTGGTGGCTGGAGCTCTGTGTCCCCAGCTCTCCTGAAGAAACAAGCTACTGTTGACCAATGCCACCCAATGTCCCTGTGAGCCCCACTGAGCGCTCTTATGAACAGCCTACAAAAGACTATTCCTATTACCCTTGCTGCAAAACACCAATGAAACTTCCAGAAAGGAAAAAGCCCTAGAAACCTACCAGCAGGGCTTTCTATAGGAATTCTCACCTCTCTCTTATGAGGAAGAGAGCTCTCTTAGGAGGTAGCAAACTAAATAAAACAGAAGCCTCTGAACATTTTCTGGTTTAGATGCTTCAGTCTGTTCCTGAATAAGGAAAGTAGCATTCTCCACCAGGCTATACTTCCATGCCAAAACCCTGAACGGGATTTTTGTCATTTGTTTCCTTTAAGATGAGGGCTGAGGCTGAAAACTTGCATTTTCAATATCACAGGTACTAAGCAATTTTGGAGAAGGGGGAAGAAGGAAAAAAAAAAAAATCTCTTAAATAGGCAACTTCTTTTTAAATATGGATGCATGAATCTAACTTTAGCTGTCCAGGTTTTCACATTTCTGATCTCAAATACAGAAAGTAGAGCATTAATCTAGTCTCTTGACTTCAAGGTTATCACTCATTGAGGTCAATGACTCCATCTCTGAAAAGCAGAACTTCCACTTTCAGTATGATAACTGTTGCCCTTCAGTAAGCAACTATGTTCAACTCCTTCCTGACTGCTTTCTCACAACTGCTAACAAAAAAAATCCAACAGGCAGAAAGACAACTCCTGCAAGGGGAGTTACCAATGTAAAAGTAGTGGTTAACCCTAAAAGCATTCTTATTCATGCAAAGTGCTCATTAGCTATCTACATTTAAACCTTCCACTACTAATGAGTAACCCCATTTCTTATGTTATTTTCTTGGTATCTTCTGTTTATGTTAAACTTCTGTTTATTTGCCCAGCCAAGACCTGAACATCTGACAAAAATTACTTGTAATGATACAGTCAAATATGTGAACAAGTTACTGACAGAGTCAGTCTAATTAGAATCAAAGTCACCAACCAGAATCAAAGCCAGAACCAGCTCAAACTGTGTTTCAGTATGGAATTAGCACACGGGCTGAACATTTGCTCCTTTACAACCCAGTTCTGGTTTCATGCCAACAACATGCACCTCACAGAAGAAACTCCAGATATGCAATTACTTAAGAGAAGCCACAGATAGTACAGTCATCATTGCCATAAGCAGATACAGGTAAGTGATAGAAAAGGTGATGCCCCAGTATGATAAATTCTATTGCATTATTAAAAATAAAATAACCACCCTACACTTCCTTTTAATGATTTTACATGATCAGACCTCTGGATCAGTTTATACAGGCGTAAGAACTGGACAAAAAATACTATTTAATATTTATATAGTATGTACATCTACTTAAGACATAGCTGACAACATTTACACTGTTTCCATGCTGCCCTTAGTATGCAGAAATGTCCCAAACAATGTTGTTCAATGGTCTCATGGGAGATCTAAATCAGGAAGAGATATCTGTTGTGTTTTAACATAAAGTGCATCATCATCTCAAAGCAGTTCAGAACAAGCAGACTCTTTTTCCTTCCCTTTTACTTCCAAGAGCAATACTTCAACAGTAACTGTCACCAGTTAATCTCCTCTTAGAGGATCAGCCAGTGGTGTTAAGGAATGAATCCTGGAACTCGCACTTTTTGTTTAGTAGATCTATACTAGTCTCTTATACTCTCAACTGAGATAGGAGTTGTACTCTTACAAAAGGTTAAGAAAAGACAAGAAGGTGTAAACTCTTCAAAAGATTAAAGATCAGACAGTTAATGATTTTCAGTTACATATTGCTAGGCTGCAGCTAACTAGGAAAATCAAAGCCAAAACCAGAAAGTTCTCTGTTATAAATCCAATCCATTTTTATAAGGTAACCTCCACAAGAAGAGGAAAAAAAAAAAAATAACAACCAACCACACAGTTACACTCTGCTTAGCAGGTGCAGGGTAATACCTAGTTGTCACTTCAAAACCATAAACTTTTAAACAAAAATGAATCCTTGCTTATAAGTACAGAGCACAATCCCAAATTCGATGCTATTATACCATAAAAAAAAGTAAACACTAGCTAGTATGATCATTGGTGTAATAACTACAACCATAATGGTAGTAACAGCATTGGCATTTATGGCTCCTTCTTTCACAAAATGTCCTGGGGAAACAGACTTTCAAAGTACAAAGAAGTAAAAAAGAAAAATTCACATTGTGGAAATAGTTTTTTAACCACAAAACAAATTCTAAGGCATTAACTTGGTTCTAACAACATGCACTGTAATGCATTAGCATGTCTGAAATATAAATTTAGCTTTTTCTATAATGAGCTTTTTGCAGTGTTTCACAAAAAAAAGCAGTATAGATCCTCTAAAATCTGCAAGTTAACAAGAATAACAAAAAGCAATTGTTGAAAATCTTTCAGTTCTCCAAACAGTATCTTGAAGTGTCCTTCTGTTTATGGGTCCTACATATCACAGGTGCTAAGAACAGAGCAAAAAGAGAAGTCAGACATGCTGCAAATTTGTTTTTCTAGTTAGTCAAATTAGAAAATGAGATTCAGTAACACCATTTATTCGTATTTTCGTGGTTTCAGCTTAAGTGGTGATCTAAAATTCAAGTATTCTAAGACAAAAAAAAAACAAAACATGAAAAAATCCTCTTCCTCAAGAGGGCCATTTCCCCCAGTTGTGCTATGGTTAATATTAGGGTTTTAGAGCAGGTCAGTTTCCAGTGAAAAGAAGGGATGCTTGTCAGAACAAAGAGTTTATTTACCCTATGGAAGCTTTAATCCTTTAGCCAAAGGTAGTTTAGAGATTACCAGGCATCTCTGATCAGTCACCCAGATCAGTCTCAACAGAGCTTTGCTTCTGAGGGTAAAAGCAAAAGAACCATTCTTGATAACCACAAAACCTTTCAACTTCTGGCCTGAGCTCTCACGAGCTACTTCAATCTTGAGAAGTATATCAGCAGAGTCATCACGTGACTCCTGCTGTTACCACTTTACAGAAGAATTTCAGTACAGTTTTAAGCATGCAAATTGTGTTTATTCTCAAAACCTCAGCATACTAATATTGCCTCTCCCAATAAACAGAAAACTGCAAGTTAGACTTACTTGTCTAACTTCCAACTTAAGCCTGACAATCATTGTCTAGGTACCATTATTTTGTTCTCTGTATTTATCATGGGACTTCTAAATGAAGACTATGGGCTTTAGAAGACAGAACTACTGCTTAAAATTCAAAATTTTATGTTAAGGTTCTACTCTTTAAAGTCATAATCCTACAAGCTCACCATCATCAGAAATCATTACCAAACCTGAAAATGCTTAAATTATAAGTTTTAAATCACACTAGTGTATTACAGTATGAAACTTACTTTCTCCAACAGTGTAAGACACAGGCAGTGCTATTTCATAATATTATCTCTCCTTTTCATTTCTGGGATGAATAATTTCAAAGTTTTCAAACCATTTTATCAATATTTAACTTGAGCTATATTTTCATCTACACCACAACAAGCAAACGACCTACAGTGTTAACAGGTGCAATGACTGCCTACTAGACAGAGATCCACAGATTTGATGGGACATGATGGGATTCATTTTGAGATTGTAAATGCTATTCCTCTACATTTATATATTTAAAACAAATTAAATATCCCTCTGGAATTAATTTTTTTTCATTTCTCTTTGCCCCACCTAATTTTAGAATTCTTCAGACGCAGTTTTACTTGACCTATCAAAACAGAACCTACAAACATTCAACTGAAATGAAGAAATGTTTAGTTTTCAAAAAATGAAATATCCACTTACAGCATCCTGGTCATAATCCAACATGCTCCATGTAAATATACCCTCTAAAGCTGTTTATGCATGAACAGCTGATGCAACTGAAAACTGTCAATCAGTAGATGATCTTCGTGCATACGTAAATCTATCTAGCTTTTTTTTCCAGCCCCAAGGATTCATGGGTTTTAAAGTCGAACAAGGAAACATTTTATACATACTTCACTGTTACAGGCCTCAAAACATAAATCTGAGAACTGTTCCTTGCTTAAATAAGGCCATTTGAATATAGCAAACTATACCACTCCTCCTGTACAACTTAAAATTTTATTCTACTTCTGATGGTCATGATTTTACATGTCAAAATGTTAACTATATTTCCAGCAAAACTGGAAAAATAAGCTATTTATTCTGCAAATACATTTGGCACTTAAGAGTATTTTGATTAGCAAAAAAATGGAACTTCCTAAAACATCCATTTTAAGAATGGCTAATGACTTTCAGAGATGTTCAAAGATCCTGTTTGTCAGTTCTTCAGAAATCACAGAGTAACTGGACAGCATGCGATAAAGCATCATGAATTCTTAGCTATTAATTTCTTACACCCATTTTTAGATGGATCCGTTTTCTTTAAAAGAAAGTTAATGAATGATTGAAATGGTGTGTCACTGAACAGGTGACATACCATCTGTTGGCAAGTGGAGGGCATTAAAAGCTGGTAGTAACAAACAAGACAAGACTAAAAGCAGTACATTTAGTTAGCATATTTAAAAGCGAATGGGGTTTTCTGCATAAAACTTTGGAAACAATACTTCCATTCTGGGAAATAATGTTCTTCTTGGACAGCTGCAGAGTTTCAAGGGGCAAAAAAAAAAAAATATTTCAAAATTCTGCAGGTTCTTGAATATTTTACAAAGTTTGCAACAACGTAATTTTAGGGGTACAGAGAATGGAGTAGAAATGAAAAGTAAATCAAGAACATAAAATATTTTCTCTTCTAAAAGCCACTGAAAATTAGATCACCTGTATGCATCGTCTTCTTTCCAGTCTCATATCATCCTGTAGGGGTGTGGGGGGCAGGGGGAGTCCAGCAGCAAACAACACTGCAAAAATGAAGGAAATAAATAAATGTAAATACAGACTAATAAGATACTTCAGAAAATGTAAACCTCTATTCTGCTAGATCCACACAGTGCTTAGTTCAACCCTAGCTCTACTTGTATAAGCGCAAAGCTAAACCAAGTAAGTTCCAACAGAAAATGAAGTTTTCCAACAGTAAAATTAGAGACAGACATTACAAAGACTATCTTCCATTGACACCTGTTATCTGAAAGAAAAAAATAAAAACACAAACCAAGCCAAACACAATTCCTAACAACAACTGACCAACCCCTGGTCATCTCTAACAAAATACCATTGGTACTCTACAGCCTGTGAAAATATCAAAACCACTTACAAAATACTCCAAATTTTGGAGGACCTCTGCACATTACCTAACAGCACAAATTGTAGAGTCTAATTATTGTTACTTAAACACCTCCTGATATATGTAACTCCAATAAAGTGTGTCTGGTCTAAAATGCACTTATATACTACAACTTGAGTAGAAAACACTGCCATTCACTCCATTTCTTCATCAGCAATGACTCTTTAAGCACTTGCATAAACATTAAGCCCAGCTACCTCTTCTGCCACTGGGTTTCTTCCTTGTGCCACAGAAATATGACATATGTACATACACAGACACACATGCACAAAAGGGGTGGAAAGAAGACAAGATTTATTGTTTTGATAATGTAGGACCACATGCTGCTGTGGTTCTATTGTTATTTTATAAGCAGGTGAATTCTTGATATCATGCCTCCAAAAGACAGAGGGAGCAAACAAAAACTGGCCATCCCACAATATGAATAAACAGACTTAGCTTTTTACTGCTGAAATTCCACAGAGAATTAAAATGTCACTGCTGCATCGCTTCAATTGCTGCAATCACTTCAGTTTGGATAAAAGATTCAGTCTGGTACGTATGCTAAATGTATACATCACACAGTGTCTTGCACTGTGCTTAGTCCCACTAAATTCAGCAGAGACAGTGACTTGTATTCAAGAAGAAAAAAGGAAGGAAGAGCAAACTCTTTTCTTCTTGACATTAAACAGCCCCTGAATTTAAACAAGCAAACTAACTTGGTCCTGAAGCACCAGACATGTCCAGCCTGCATGGGTGTCTTAAGGCTACAGAGTATTTTTGGCCGAGATTGATTGATTTTATAAACTGATTGATTGATTTTATAAGATTACAGAGAGCCTTTTCCAGCAGTAGCTGCAAGGACTGAAGGCATCACTCTTTTTCCTTTACCACCTTGTAGCTCAAATTCAGCAAGGATCACCTCTCATTTGGATCAGTACAAGGACAGTTTCAACACTAAGCCAGCTTAGTTCAAACTACCAACAAACATAGTTTGAGCAAAGCTAGCTGATTTTCAGCCAAAATAGATTGTAGAGCATTCCTACATGGTCTTCTCCCAGTTCTACAATGGGAACGGTAAGCTCTAAAAGCAACACATTAGCACATCTTCAGCGCTTTACAACAGCCTGATGTTGTACTAAACTGACTGTAACGCTAGCAACATATAGCACTGTCACGGGAAACAGGCTGCCAACTCTACTCCACACCTTAAGAAGCGGAAATCATTGAGTAAGAACATACTATCCAATAAACACAGAGACCAGCATGCTATAGCTACAGACCTTTATATCACACAGCAAAGCAATGTCATACATGTGAGAAGCTATGCTTTTTGCCTACTGGAAATTAAACTAGACTATTTTTAAATCACTTATAATATAAACTCTGAAAAAAGTATTTATCTTCAAAGAATTCACAAAGAAAGAAGAAAAACTGGAAAGGTATATTTGACAGATGTAAATTTATCCTAATTTCCAGACCTGAGTTATTTTAGAATATTAGACCTACTGACAATAAGGAAGAGCTGCTCAGCTGCTCATGTAACTATAAATTCATTAAGAATTTATTAACATGGAATCAATACAGTAACCCACCTCACAGCTAACCAGCAAAACATAACCACCACAAACCAGTGTGTTTCTTCAGTCTCCTTACAAGTCTTCAACGATTATTGCATTCTGAAGAAGCACATACAGCTAGAGTAGAATTAAGACTCAAGAGTGGAAAGGCAGGCATCTATTGTAGCAGTGTAATTCTAAGGTATCTACAACATAAAGTCATTTTAAAACATTAGCAGAAAACAAAGACAACGAGAATGAGTTACTGTGATGGTAACAGCATCACAGACACACAACATAAGAGGATAACTTTTTAAACTTTTTTTTTTTTAATATAGATACAACAAGATGACATAATAGCTGCAAGAGTGACACATTAAGCTCAGTAACTGAGTATCTTCTGTTGTGCCTCTGCACTGCATAGCTCTTAAAACCAAAAGGCCTTTAACACCGCCTGTACAAGGGCTTACTGGTTAGGTAACAAATTAATGGCAAGAGGAGCCAAGAACAAATCCCACTCACCACATCATCACATAGTCTGAAAGATCATTACTAGAAGAATTCCCTTAGTAATAACATCTACTGGGCTTCAAGAACCCAGTCTGATTTACTTACTGGTATGTAACAGAAGTGAATTCTAAATAAAGTAGAGGGAGGAAGAGATGACAAGAAAGATGTTGAAAAGCAAACTATTGAAAGTGGTATAGCAAACAAAAGAATAAAAACTGAAGTCTTTCATTTAAACAAAGAGAGCAGTTCTTAGAAATCAACTGTGTATGCAGCTACCATGTTAAACCTTGACTTCATGCTTTTATTTCCTGTTTTAATTTCTGTTGCTTTCTACTCTGCATCTTTCATATCCACAATGCTCCTCTGATCTCCTCAAAATACAGATAATGGGATTACCTATCAAAAGCCTCTCCACACTCATGAATAATTTCAAGTGTAGAGTTCAGCTCTACTACAAAACGTTTAGTTAGATAAGCCAAAGATGCTGAGCACATTTTTATCCCAGGTGATACTCCACCATATTATAAAGATAGTAACTGTGAAAAACACAAAGCCTTCACGTGACCCTCACTTTTCCATACACCATAAGCCTAGTTTGCCTGTTACACTCTTTGAGCACTGATGTTTTATTTCACTGCATTCCTTAAGAGCATCCATTCCTTACTTCAAAACACTCAAACTCAATTTATGTCAATAAATTCATTGTGAATCAAAGTTGGTTTAAGAGCAACCACACTTGAAAAAACACGAAAGTTAAAGTGCAAAAAACATTACTAACATCTCACTGAAGAGGATTCATCATCATTCTCCATTTATCTTTTTTGTATTTGCTTAGATACCAATCAGACTGGAAGTTTTTACAAATGGGGACAATGTTATTATGTATGAACACAGTAGAAAGCCAGCTCAAATTAATCCAGATGCAGCAGAACAGCAAGACTAATGTTTTTAAAAAAATCTATATTATTTCATAATATGTTCTTGTCATATAATATGTTGCATATTTAGTTTGGATAATATATATTGAAGTATCTAGAGTTAAGAGATTCTACCCAATGCAAGTTAGCAAAGTGTTAAAGCTAACTATCATAAATACGTTTACAGAAAGGCCACATTTTCACTAGTCACACCCAGGAGTTTGAATTATAAGAAAACTCCACTGGAGAGGGTTTGACTTTTTATATTTTACTAATTAAAATACTATGCATATAGATTAATTCTCCTTACTCAGCATCACAGTATTCTAAGATTCAGTATGGCACCTTTAGCCAACTAATGACAAGAAAGCTATTGCAGTGGTTCTTCTGTGAAAAGGTTATTCTGTAAAGTCATATACATGAAGTACCAGAGAAATCTCTGCATTTCTCACGTCTACACACTGTTGTCAGAGATGAACATAATTCAGGTCACTGACCTTTGGAAAATGCAGGCAGGCCTGTTGCTAGCAACATGAAATATAAATACTTAGAAGTAAAAAATATGCATTCTTTTACTACGAAAATTATCCTGAGGTATACACAATCTAATTTAGATTATTAACATACTGGAATATAATGGATCTGGATATATATTAACCTATACAATAGCAATTTCTTAAGATGTTACACTGCATCTCAACAGCCTATTCTTGAAATTATGCATGGGCAACCAATGAAGTCGCTTGGCAGAAGCCAAACAGGGAAAAAGATTCAATGAATATACCAGATTTGGTGTATGATTTAAAATACTGCATAAGAAAATGTGAAATACAACCAATACTACTGGAATGTATAAATAATTATTTAATCTTACAGTGTGCTACCTATTGTCAACTTCTAACACTAGTTCCCAGAAAGACACAACTGGCAATTCCAAAGTCATTGTTTGCCTAACACCCAGCACATACAGTGTGTTTTGTTACTAGGTAAAATCCTATCTGCTTAAATGCACAAATTAACATACATGTGAAAACCACACACACATATGAATCTACTGCTGCTGTTCCTCTTAGGACTGACAGATATGTTATATATATAAAAAAAAAATCATAAGAATGAAAAGAAAAAAAAAATTACAGACTATTTTGTATATCCAATGTACAAAGCAGAACTCAGTACGTCACCTCAGGTTCACCCAGAAAATCACATACATAAAATTAAAGGGAGACGTGGTTTCAGCATGAAAACCCAACATACCCATCCACTTCCATGTTCACCTGTATGTTTCTATACCTGGCAGCCAATATCCTGTGTACTTAGCAAATCTGAGTAACTCACGATCATCATCACATTTAGCATATTCCCAAAGAAGTCACAGATCCTTATCTCCAGGTTTAAGTGCTTTGGTGTCAAAGAAAAAACCATTCGCTGAATATTTTCACTGAAATAGTCACCATCTACACCAAGATTATCTTTAGGTTTTAATATTCAGAATGTAATAACAAAGAAACAATATACCTCTTTTCAGTTTAGTTTGCACATTCACCAGAACTACGAGCACAGTCACCTTCATACGTCAGTATACCCCATGCTTAAGAAAGGGAATGTTAAACTCTTGGGAAGAGGGCATTTTTGTACAAGACTGCTTTCCAAATTAGGGTAAAAAGACAAGAACAATCAAAACTGAGTTTATACAAGACTTAAAGCACTAGTTCCTCTAAAAAGAATATACTGTGAATTACTAGTTTCACTTTTATGCTAAATTTGCAACACATGATGCAAGAACCCATCCTTTAAGTGTGAAAGCATGTACAAGCAGCTTTACTGAAATCACAAAAGTTTCTCGCCCAATTTCAAACCTGGCAAAGGCAGAACTACAGTTGCAGTGAAGCAAGAATTTCTCCTCAGCAGCAGTGCTGCTTAAGCAGCTTGTATCCTTTCCACCACTACCTCCTCGGCTGAGACAGTGCTACTAATACAGGGTCAAGCAGCAAACTGTACTGGGAAACTGACTCAGGTGGAAAAATCATAGAATACCCAGCTTTGAAGGGACCTCTAAAGTTCATCAAGTCCAACTCCCTGCAGCAAGCAAGGTCTTCCTCAACTAGATCAGGCTGCTTAGAACCCCATCCAACCTGACCTTGAATGTCTCCAGAGATGGGGGGCCTCCACCACCTCCCTGGGCAACCTGTTCCAGTGTTCCACCACCCTCACAGTAAAGAACTTCCTCCTAACGTCTAATCTAAATCTACCTTTCTATGGTTTCAAACCATTGCCCCTCGTCCTATTTCTACATGCCCTCGTAAACAGCCCCTCCCCAGCTTTTTGTAGGCCCCCTTCAGGTACTGGAAGGCTGCTATAAGGTCTTCCTGGAGCATTCTCTTCTCCAGACTGAACAACCCCAACTCTCTCAGCCTTTCTTCCGAGGAGGGGTGCTTCAGCCCTCTGATTATTTTTGTGGTCCCCCTCTGGACCTGCTCCATCAGATCCACATCTTTCTTGTGTTGAGGGCTCCAGAGCTGGATGCAGTACTCCAGGTACTGTCCACCAGAGCACAGCAGAGTGGCAGAATCACCTCTCTAGATCTGCTGACCACACATCTTTTGATGCAGCCCGGGATGCAAATGGCCTTCTGGGCTGCCAGTGTGCTCTGTGGGCTCATGTACTGCCAGTACTCCCAAGTCCTGGTCAGGCAGGACTTGCCCTTGGTGAAGCCACACTGGCTGTCTTGGATCACCTCCCTATCGTCCATGTGCCCTACCAGAGCTTCTAGGAGGATCCGTTCCATGATCTTCCCAGGCACAAAGGTGAGGCTGACAGGTCAGTAGTTCCCAGGGTCCTCCTTTCTACCACTTCTAAGAATGGGTGTAATGTTCCCCTTCTTCCAGTCACGAGGGACTTCACCTAATTGCCAAGACTTTTCAAGTATCATGGAGAGTAGCTTGGCAACTACACCAGCCAATTCCCTCCAGACTCTGGGAAGCATCTCATCTGGTAACATAGATTCATCTGGTCCCACAGACACACAGAGGGTCTTGTATCCAGTAGCAGTTTTCTAATCTGGTCCACTGCAGAGGCACTGCAGTCTGGCACCAGGAAAAACCAGCTGGGACAAAAAGGGGCCTCTTAGGCCAGTACTGGTGTCAAAATACAAAATATCAAAGTGCACCTAATTTTATCATAGAGGGACCTACAATGGTGTCACACCAGCACTGATTCAGTAAGACTTCAGAGTGAAATCCCAATCCCTGATATTATCTGATTTATGAAATCTATCCTTTTAATGAAAAGAAAGGTATAGAAAAAAGAAAACCCAACACTTAATGCTAATATAAAAGTTCAATTAGATTTTTTAGATAATTTGCATATGCTTCTTTTCTTACTCATTGACTAAGAAGTATTAATTTTAGAAGCATGAACTTCAAGTATTTTTCAGTATACTGACCACATAAGGAACTACAAATTTGAGAGGGGAGTGGTTATTTTTTTCTACCTACTTAATAGTGTAAAGTAACACAGCTGGAACAGCCTAGTCAACCCACTGTATTTACATTCCCCTCCCTCAATCAAAGGAAGAAAAGAGATGCTACAGCAATAGTTGCCCATCTCTTGCAATATCAGGTAAAACATTCACAACTGCTGGCTGGCAACAAACTTTTACAAACAAGTATTTGCTTCGATATTGTTTAATGGCATCATTGAGAACAAGTGATTACAAATAGTCCCATTTATAAGACTCTTGACAAATACTCTACCTCAAATTCATGTAAGCATGAAGACAACAGAATTCCAGGATAAGGAGGGATTTATGAAATCCAGATATTCCTTAATTATTTCTATGCCATCTTACAAAAACAGAGGTATGTAACAATCTAATTACTTTTCATGCTAACACATGCATCCTACCTATAATTTCTTTAAAATGTGATATCTGATAAGGAAGGATTTTTTAATTTTCTCAGATGAATATTGTACATACATGTAGATATATACACACGTGCACACTGCGTGTGTGTGTATATATGTATATATACATATATGTGGGAGGTGAGGATAGTTGTTATTCCCTGCATATCAAACTATTTTAACTGCAATGCCTTTATACTGATGAAAATATAAAAAGACAACATAAAAAGATAACAGTTTCTGCCCAACAGTTTGTTAAAACAGGTATTTTTTTTAAAAAAGTTATTACAAGAAATGGAAGAAAATGAGCATCTGAATAGTACAGTATTTCCACAGCTAACAGGGTTTTAATCAAAGTGTTATGATACATTCAAGANAGTAAAGAACTTCCTCCTAACGTCTAATCTAAATCTACCTTTCTATGGTTTCAAACCATTGCCCCTCGTCCTATTTCTACATGCCCTCGTAAACAGCCCCTCCCCAGCTTTTTGTAGGCCCCCTTCAGGTACTGGAAGGCTGCTATAAGGTCTTCCTGGAGCATTCTCTTCTCCAGACTGAACAACCCCAACTCTCTCAGCCTTTCTTCCGAGGAGGGGTGCTTCAGCCCTCTGATTATTTTTGTGGTCCCCCTCTGGACCTGCTCCATCAGATCCACATCTTTCTTGTGTTGAGGGCTCCAGAGCTGGATGCAGTACTCCAGGTACTGTCCACCAGAGCACAGCAGAGTGGCAGAATCACCTCTCTAGATCTGCTGACCACACATCTTTTGATGCAGCCCGGGATGCAAATGGCCTTCTGGGCTGCCAGTGTGCTCTGTGGGCTCATGTACTGCCAGTACTCCCAAGTCCTGGTCAGGCAGGACTTGCCCTTGGTGAAGCCACACTGGCTGTCTTGGATCACCTCCCTATCGTCCATGTGCCCTACCAGAGCTTCTAGGAGGATCCGTTCCATGATCTTCCCAGGCACAAAGGTGAGGCTGACAGGTCAGTAGTTCCCAGGGTCCTCCTTTCTACCACTTCTAAGAATGGGTGTAATGTTCCCCTTCTTCCAGTCACGAGGGACTTCACCTAATTGCCAAGACTTTTCAAGTATCATGGAGAGTAGCTTGGCAACTACACCAGCCAATTCCCTCCAGACTCTGGGAAGCATCTCATCTGGTAACATAGATTCATCTGGTCCCACAGACACACAGAGGGTCTTGTATCCAGTAGCAGTTTTCTAATCTGGTCCACTGCAGAGGCACTGCAGTCTGGCACCAGGAAAAACCAGCTGGGACAAAAAGGGGCCTCTTAGGCCAGTACTGGTGTCAAAATACAAAATATCAAAGTGCACCTAATTTTATCATAGAGGGACCTACAATGGTGTCACACCAGCACTGATTCAGTAAGACTTCAGAGTGAAATCCCAATCCCTGATATTATCTGATTTATGAAATCTATCCTTTTAATGAAAAGAAAGGTATAGAAAAAAGAAAACCCAACACTTAATGCTAATATAAAAGTTCAATTAGATTTTTTAGATAATTTGCATATGCTTCTTTTCTTACTCATTGACTAAGAAGTATTAATTTTAGAAGCATGAACTTCAAGTATTTTTCAGTATACTGACCACATAAGGAACTACAAATTTGAGAGGGGAGTGGTTATTTTTTTCTACCTACTTAATAGTGTAAAGTAACACAGCTGGAACAGCCTAGTCAACCCACTGTATTTACATTCCCCTCCCTCAATCAAAGGAAGAAAAGAGATGCTACAGCAATAGTTGCCCATCTCTTGCAATATCAGGTAAAACATTCACAACTGCTGGCTGGCAACAAACTTTTACAAACAAGTATTTGCTTCGATATTGTTTAATGGCATCATTGAGAACAAGTGATTACAAATAGTCCCATTTATAAGACTCTTGACAAATACTCTACCTCAAATTCATGTAAGCATGAAGACAACAGAATTCCAGGATAAGGAGGGATTTATGAAATCCAGATATTCCTTAATTATTTCTATGCCATCTTACAAAAACAGAGGTATGTAACAATCTAATTACTTTTCATGCTAACACATGCATCCTACCTATAATTTCTTTAAAATGTGATATCTGATAAGGAAGGATTTTTTAATTTTCTCAGATGAATATTGTACATACATGTAGATATATACACACGTGCACACTGCGTGTGTGTGTATATATGTATATATACATATATGTGGGAGGTGAGGATAGTTGTTATTCCCTGCATATCAAACTATTTTAACTGCAATGCCTTTATACTGATGAAAATATAAAAAGACAACATAAAAAGATAACAGTTTCTGCCCAACAGTTTGTTAAAACAGGTATTTTTTTTAAAAAAGTTATTACAAGAAATGGAAGAAAATGAGCATCTGAATAGTACAGTATTTCCACAGCTAACAGGGTTTTAATCAAAGTGTTATGATACATTCAAGACACTTCAGCTTTCTAAATGACCCATCCTTATCAAATTCCAATGTTACTCGTTTTTTACAGTGTTACTGTTTTCTTGCTTTAACTGTTTGCTCTTTCTTTTCTCCTTTTAATTCTGCCCTGGAGCACAACAAATTCCATACCATACTGCAAGATACATGCAACTGGAACCAGAAATTAATAAATCCATAGGTTATCATCACAGTTCAGTAAATATTACTATTAACAGAACTGATCAGAAATAGAAACCACAACAAACTTCATTACAAAACCACCTTATATACTTACTTGGATTCCTGGAAAATCAAGTGTAGAGCTGCTATAATATGTCTAAATGAAGTAAGACTACTTCTCCATTTCAACTCTGGCAGCAGATAAGTCTTCAAAAGTAACACTGAAGCTATCTAAAGTTCCATATTTCAAGTACATTTATAACAGCCTAGATGTCTGTTGCACTGATCCAGGGCAATCTTGAAGGCTTCAAAAATATTTTTATACATAAGAGATATGCACACCTAAGTCTTCCAAATTAAAAAACAAAACAAAACAAAAAAATCACACACACACACAAAAAAAACAAACCAAAACAAACAACCCAAGACACAAACAACAGACAAACCAAAACATCCAACCACACACAACTCTAAAATGCTGGCTAACTCCATAAATAAATGGTGCTTATTTGTAAGACACTGGGTAAGTGGTTTGTTTCAGCAATACATTGGTTTGTGTTCTTTTTAAAATACTTTTTAACCTTTTCAAACACACCACAGACTAACTGCTGTTTAACTCATTCCCACTGACTCCCACTGGCAACTGCAATGCTGCAACCTACCTTTACTTTCATTATTCAGATGCAGACTGGATAGGCATGCCCATAGCTAGGTGCTTTCTGGTCCTATGTTAGCTAGATGCCTGGGTCTTTAACCAGACTTCAACCGCTAAGTCCCCACACCCTCTTCTAAAGACATATACTTCTGATATGAAGTGTGCTAATGCATAATTGCTGCCGATATCCTTTCCATTTTAACTTGACAAATCAGATTTAACTGCCCAAGCTTCAGGTTTGGTTCAAAAACTGAAGTTTAGGCTGAAAAAATGAAGCCTTTCTACTTCCACCTTGTATCTAAAGAAACAAAATGAAAATACTCAGTTCCCAAACATCAGAATTTTCCTTAACACATCCATCACACTTCACTCTCTTAGATGGGTTTTTCTGTGGTCATTTGTTCAGAGATGTTTGAGCCACTGCATCTAAAAGGAGCGGAAATAGGAATATATTTCTTCAGTTACAAATACATACTTTTATCATCCTAGAAATCCTGCAGAACTCAATGTAAACCTTCTAAAATAAAATAAAATAAAATAAATCTCTAGACCTTAAAAATCAATCAACAAGCTAGCTAAATCATAAGTCTTTCCAAGAAGACTTCAAACACATCACTCTGCTGGTAAATGCACCAGTCAATAGGAAAAATGTTAAAATTACTGTATCTACAGCACAATCACTTAAGAAGCCTGCCATGGAGGATGGCCTCAGCTCTAAGTTTTCTCTTGCTCTTTTCTTCTCTCAGGGAAACAGACAAGACATGGTCTGTCTTATCCTCAGGTGATGATTTTTATGCAGGACAAGTTCACAGCTTTCACATTTATATTAAAATAGTCACGCTCAGTGCTTCAGAAATAGGGTATACATACTGCCTTTCCAGAAAGGCAAGCAGAAGACACTGATTTAGCAGGTTGACTGCAGTAATAAAAGCTGGTTTGGCTCACAAATGACTATTAGTAAAAGTAACTCTAAACACACTCTTCAAAGCACTCTCTATTTACACACTGAAAGTCTCAGCACATTGCTTATCTACTTCTACATATCCAAGCATAGTGCTAAAATGGAATATGGACTAGCCACACAAGTGTGGACACACAAGTTTGCTTACAGAGCTCAGATTTGCCTTTTAATTAGATCTCTCAATGTTAAAAGGCACTTGAAGTGGATTTTAGAATTACTTCCAGGATTTTAGGATATTGACAAAGTAACTGGGACCCTAAAATCACAGATGGGAAAGAGAAGTTAAACGTTGTTTAAAACAAGGAGGAACCCCTTACTTCCAGAACTACATACACCACACGTCCTCTTCCAGTTCTTTTTAAAAAACAAGCTCCAGGTTTCGCCAGACATGTCAGTACAGAAGCATCACGTCTAAAAATCTTGTCCAACATGCTTTCAAATAGCAGTTCATAAGAAGTTCAATAGCTTTGAAAATTGACCATGGTCAGGCTCAAAGACAACCACATGCACTGAAAATTGATGGTGAATAAACTGAGTTATTTCATTAAAATAAGAATTCTCAGGCTGCAGTTCCCCAAAAGCCAAAGCTGATTTACATTTGGCTGCTGTACTCCCACCCACACCCCTCCTAGCCCTCAACCACACAGTGTAGCCCATCTCCTACACATCTGGAACCTGCCCCAGTCTGAGTCAGTTCTGCAATTTAGCGTGATGTAAAATATTCACCTTTCCTGGTGAGTTTTCTGCTGACTCCGCGCAGCGCCAAAGCCTGAGTGTGACACAGCTTAAAAATCTACACAATAAGGAAGAACCTAATTGCTACTCAATCACAGAGAACTTTATTTGCATTATTGCACAGTCTTTGATGTTCTGGGCCTTTAAAACTGACAGTTCCTAGGTCAGGGCCAGGAGTCCAAACACTGATGCCAGAAGTGAGGTGGTCATGCTAGGACTGTGGTGGGGTAATGAAGAGAGCGTTCTGATCATGGAGGGAGAACCTCATCACATTAGATGTCGTGTGACACAAGAAAATGGTGATCCTCACCTAAAAAGCTCAGTATCTAAACAGACCATGTGTTTCCACAAAAATACAAAAGTAGGTAACTCACAAACTTTGCCTATCTATAAGGTTTGCTGCATAACTTAAGACTACAATACAAGAGAAGTAAAGAGCAGCCTAGCTATAGTATTATAGTATTTCCAATAGTTCTTGCCAAACTGGCACAGAACACCTTGAAGGCTACAGCTAGCATCTGGTTTGGTATCGACAGTAATAGAACCCCTCCCCTACTTCAAGAGCACAACTGAAATGTTGACAGGCCTTTCTATATATAGTTTGTGTCTGTCATAATAGTCTACATAAATAAATCTGAAAAAATAAACTTAATCAGGCATGCCAACTACTAACTTCTCTGATGCTGGAAAGCAAAATGAACAAAAAGACTTCACCACAGTAAAAACCAGCATCCTTACCATGCAGCTTCAATGTCCCAGTCTAAGTATCTATAGAGACTGCAACAATATTAATTAAATCCTAATTCATAGTCAAGTTGACCAATAGAACAGTGGGAGAGAAATATGAATTCTAAAGTAAAAATAATTCTATTTTGGATTATTGCAGCAATCACATAGGGAACATTATTTCTATTATCTTAGGAGATCCCAACTTATTTTTCACAATTCAAGATGCTTCTAGCATAACCACAATACCATCTATTTCTTATGAACTGCACTACTACATACACTCAAATACATTTAAAATATCACAGCATTTGCATTTCTGTATGAACTAACAAATGCAAAAGTCACACGATGATATTAAGTCCTTTGGAAAATTGACAATATTTCACTCTAAAAACAAATAGTTAGAGTTACAACTCCTTAACAAATAACTGAAGAGTAAGTCGAATATAATCCCACTGATACAAAGTATTCTACATTCCCTCTCTATTCTCCTGCACTCTCCACTTTATTTGCTTATCATTCCTAACTGGGTGGTTGTGCCACATTTTCATAATTCACATATTATCTTTCCACTGAGAAAATAACACATTATCCAGGAGCTATTTCCTGTAAAAAGCATAAACACTCATTAAATCCCAAAAAGTTTCTTTTTTTCCTCTTCCCTTAAGGTAAACACACTAACCACTGGACTGGAGAGTCATTTTCTCTCCCTCTGTCCTGTGATTCTTCGGTTCTGCTTTGTACAATAGTACAGATTACATGGGACTCGAGGACAGTTGCCAAGAACATCTGAAAAGCCAGGTGATCAAGGTATTCTCACCGGAATAGAACGCAGGGAGTTCTTTCCATCTAAGGAACACACTAAACTGCCAGGAAGGGCAGCAATCCCCTTGTCTTTCTCAACTCTTAAGCTGTGTCCCCTTCCTTAGAAAGCTTCAGCATTCACACTGAATATACAGTAAAATATATCAACTCAATGACCCAATTAAAAACTGTTCAGATCTCGGTCAGGTTCATATCCTGCCAGTTTAGTAAATTGAACTGGCTCAGCAAACAGTAATAGAAATTCTAATAGAAAAACTTAAAGCTAGAACAAGAGGGCTAAGAAGCCTTTTTGTGCCAAAAGAAGATGCTAGCTCAGTTTATGCCACATAACTTCCCAACAAGGGTATGCCTTCACAACCGGACCAGACTCAGGGCTACTGCTTCTAAGAAAAGAGCAAGTCACAGAGCAGGCTCATCTTCCTGGCACTCTTCTACCTCGTGATGAAACAGTTCAGGAAGCTAAACTGGCACTAAAGTGTCTACCTTTACTTATATCATTAGATTTTTGTGCTTAGCGTCTTAAGCTGGCCCAAAAAGGAAAAGTAAAGCAAAAACACCAATGAAAAGCATTTGTAAGTATGCTTAACCAAGGGAGAAAGTGGACCAAGAGAGTCTTGTGTGATCCCATGTAGGCTGCTGTAAAACAGCCATACCATATTCTTCTGCAACATCCAGGCACCAGAGAGGTAGGAGCTGCAGTGATGAGGGCTACAAGCAGATCTGCAGCCCTAGCTTAATTCCTCTGTGTCCTTGTCTCTCTGTCCCTCTTTGAAGGAGGAAATTACTGTAACTCTTGTATCACACTCATGAGGGAATCTCCAATGCCCATGACATTACAAGGGACTCCAAAACGATGGTAAAGAGAAGTCTCCAAAGTAAATCAACAAAAAATGTACAAGCAGGTTTTCCCCTTCTTTGTTCCTTCAATGTAGTAAATAAACATATGAACAAAGATTCCACACTTCCCTCACATCATTCACTCCAGAACTACAATCCCTAACATTTCTCAGAATATGTATAAGTGAGCTCCAAAATTTTTTAGCAAAATATGAACCATGCCAACATAATATTTTTTAACTTAACATAATTCAACATGGTTTTAAGTTCCATCTGTAATTCATTTACTATGGCCTTATTCCCTGGTTAAGAGATCACTGACCTAGAAAACTCTCATTAAAGAAAGAGATAAATTAACTAAATTAGTAAATTTTTATATAATCTAGCATTGAAGTAAAAATACCTTCTTTTTCAGATTTAAAACTCTATGGTTTTATCTGGTTAGTCTCCACCCCTGTCATTAAGCATAATGTTAAAGCAAACCTTGTTATATCCCGTATCAGTAGTATGTCAAGATACTACTGAAGTAGCAGGCTGAAAATTTTTCTGAGTTTTAAATAGTATTGCTATCCACTAAGAATTCAAACACACTATTCGGGTCATATATGCCCATGGTTGCATGCACACACAGGGAGAAGGGCCACTACAAACAGTGGGTCCACATCAATCAGCAAAAGCTTTACTGGGGTACATTTATGATCACATTGAACAGAGGTTTCATTAACCATTAACAGCAGCTCTATACCTCTACAAAATACGGTTACAGGTAGCTTGTTAGAGACTCTAGAACACTTGTTCTCCCAGATAACATCATTCACCTTTCTGCTATAAATTTAGAAAAAAAAGAAAAAGAAGTACAAAGCACACACCATTAAACCCTGAACATACTCATCATAATCCAGTATGACACCATTTTTTGTAATTTCATCCAGTAATTCCTCATCAAGCCTTCATCAATGTATGGAATAACTCACAAAAAGATCTAATCATTTAAAAGTCTTCCAAGACCAAGAAACCATGAGACTCTTTCATGAAGTTCAGTGGACTGCCAATCACCATTAAAACCGTATTATTTCCTGCTTATCAATATAGAAGACAAGGACTTTCTGGTGAGGAAAAGTTTTCATGACTCTAACAAGAGGCTGCAGATACCCTCCCAACTCAATCTAAATCTGACAGCCAAGAGTTCAAATTCACAATCACGTTTACAAGTTACCCTTGGTCAGCTTATCCTCCATAACTGACCACAGATGTACTTACCTAGAAAGCCACACATCCCTTTAGCCCACAACCAATGTGAGAGACTTTGATTTTACTCAGACAACAGTAAAAGAATGTTAAGGCTAAGGATGAAGCGTCACAAGATTGCTGAAACTATCTAAACATTTGCCGCTACAAAAGAAACAAAACAAA
>VWZY01011437.1:245043-264514 GCA_013399075.1 Chloroceryle aenea | reverse complement strand
CCCCGAAGAAGTTGCCTTGTCGGCCAGCCGCCGTGTGGGTGTGCTCTGTGAAAAGAGCCTGGGGTTGCTGAGGGAAGGTTTCTTTTCCATCCGTGACTGCGGCGTCGGTGCAGCTAGCCTACATCTGCGACGGGGATTTTTTAATAATTTTCTGGAATCCCCACAAAGATCAAAAAGTAGAGTATGGCCTTTATCTAATACTTAAATTCTAACGTGATACTTTAATCTAGTCATTTTAGTTTGCAGCCAGCCTCCTTGAAGAAATTGGGCCATATTACCAACACTTGTTCCATTTGCATTTCTTCCTATTTTAGTATTTTTTATCTCAACTTAAAAAGTGGGAATAAGCAGTTAAGGAGAGGGAGACAGGTGCAGCAACGGCCAAAGCCGTAGGTTTCCCAAATAATCTAAGCACCGCTTTACAAAAACAGCATCGCACACAGTTTAACCAAGATAAAATTTTGTTGCAGCTGAAAATAGCGATCCAGAGTTTCTCCACCTTCAGCCGTGCAGACCCTCTGCCTCATTTTTCCTACCTCAGTAGGAGTGCTAGCGTGATCGAACTAACTGAAATACCCATCCAAAAGAAGAAGTGCTATGTCTGGCTAGGAGAAATGCTGATGTCCAGGAGATAGCAGGAACATGTAGTGGGGGAGTTGTGGGACCACCCCATTGAGTTACAACATGGTGTTAGGTTAGATTAAATCATCTCGGAAGTGGCACCTTAAAGCCGTTGTAGGTGTCTGGGAGCACTGTGATTTAAGCAGTCATTTCTCATTCCCCTCAGCCTGAGAGGTCACTGAGTTGCCTTTGACACTTCTCTCTGCTTTTGAGTATGACAAGGATGCAGCTCTTCCACCAGGATGAGGAAAACCATCACGCATGTCCTGCAGTGTAACAAAGGCCTGCTTCTACCCAAAGACTCCCATGTTAGTATCATCGCATCTTGGCCCATGGTACCTGCGCACACCGTGTGCTGTACAGAATCAGAACACACAGAAAAAAGCATTGGCTGTCTTGCACGTGTTCTGTCCAGCTGATCTGTAAGAAGAGCAGCTCTTGGGAAGAGTGGGGTCCATCCCCATGAGGATTTTGTAAACCTTGCGAAAATCTCTGCCATTCTGTGTGGATGGTGATCTCCAGTGGTGGGATAATTTCTCTTTTGTTCAATGTAGGTAACTACAAAACTTGTAGAAAGCTGTCACGCTGTTTACTGTATTATAAGAATGTTGGGGTTTGGTGGTGGCATTTTGAGGGTCTTTTTTTGGCAACATTTAAAAATACTACAGAGTTTTCATTGATTTGTGCACTTGCTCAGTAATCCTCTACATCTATTTTGCTGACTGTACCCAAGCTTATGGTATGTAGTAACTTGGGCTGAGCTAAAATGTCCTTTTAAAGGTGATAGCTTTTAAAAATTTTATTTTCTAGCAAAACCAAGTATTTTTGTCTTGTTAATAGTTGAAAATTAATAAGCTATATAGTTCTTTTCTTGTACAACAATGTTCTCTTAAATATCCATTTCATTAAAAGCACGCATACACACTACAGATGGTCTACAACATTTTCTGTTTAGGTCCTCAACAGCTGAAGTGTTAAAGCTGGTAACGATTACAACTAAGAAACAAGGCCATTGCAAACTGCACTTCTACCAGAATCCTGCTCCAGCCACAGAATCTGGGATTAGGGCTGGTGTCAGGATGGGGTCGTTTATCTCTATATGCTGGGAGGACTTGTCACCTTCTGCCAGTAGGTTTAAAGCTAGGGTTAGGGATGTGAGCATCTTTGAGGGTGGTACTCTACCAGAATCCCGCCTCACCTGGAAACCTAGCGCACAGGGTGGGGAGTAGGACAGAGCTTTGTCTTAGCACTGGGAGCTAGGAGTCGTCTTCTGTGCTGCAGATATAGCTAGGACAAAGGTTTGGTCTAGTGTTTGGCAACTGAGGGTCTTCCAAGCTGGAACTCAGAATCTTACTCCACCCAGAGAAGTTTTGTTTTCATTTTGAACCCAGGTCAGCTTCCTGATCTACTGTGTAACACATCCCGTAAATGGTTGTACTGGAGTAACCAAGAAGTTGATATTGCATAAATGTGGGGTGTGAGTAAGGGGTGGAAGATGAAGATACACTTTAAATTGTTTTGCTAGTGAACTCCATAAACAGGCCAAATATAAATGTGACAACAAGAGACATTATCTTCCAAGAGATGGACTTTGGAGGTAAGTAACTGAGATAAAGATGAATCAATGAGAAATAGTTTGTGATCTGAAAGAAGGGGAGAGAAAATAATATATAACAGTCTAGAGAAATAGAACAGATGTAAAAGAAAAAACAAAATAGAATTAAAGTTTTCTTAGTTCTCTAGGTTCAAGGTGACATGATACACAACACTCAGAACATCAAATTATCAATGGGACAGAAATTTACCTTACAATCAACCTGACTATTCTGCCTCTCCTGTCTTTCACTGTGATTATACTGAGAAATCTAAGTCATCATGTTTTCTTCTATTTTTTTGGTGTGCATTTACATCTGTGTGGTTAACAAAGTAGACAGAGGACCAGTGCAGAAATGTAATTTGAACTTATCAGCTTGGATCCATCTCTTCCTGCTTCAAACTACAGACACTCTGTTGTTTCAGCCGCACAGTTGCCTGATAATGGAGTGTGATTTGGGGTACTATGTCCCTGTTTTTTCCCTTTTAGGCCTTCCTACACTGAGTAGAGGTGTCCATTTGCCTCTTTACCATTATGTTGTGGAATTCTTCATTCAGTGATCCAAACACTATAAAGCCCCTGTAGCTGTGCAGTTTTTTCTTTTGGAATGTGTGTATTTCTGTCTGAACTCCAGGCTTCATTCACACCAGTCATGGGCACTCTGGTCTTTCCAGGGCTTGATATTTGTACTTTGAGTAAATGTTTCAGTCTAGATGACATATTGTGCCAGCAGCAATTCAAATAATCCTTGGTAACCTGCACATCATCTGTATGAGTGTCCTTCCTAGGCCAGCAGACCCGGCTTAGAAGATCTTCAGAAAGGTTTTGCTCATATAGAAAAAGATTCATATAGAAAAAAGATTCTGATGTCAACTGTTCTGTTAACTTGTGTTTCTCAGGCAAAGCGACCATATAGCTCAATCCCTTCAGTACTAGGCCACAATCTGAAGTTAAGTCCCAAAAGGAGTTCTTCTCTCTGGGCTGCATTATTAACACTTCAGAGAATGCTACGGCAGCTCTCAGACAGACTTAATTCTAAATCAAACCATCATCTGGAGTGAGCAGCTTGTGTTTCGCCTGTCAAAAAGGTGCTGCTAAGTAACTAATGTGGTCCACCTCTTTTTAGGCCAGCGAGGTTGCCATGGTAACCTATTCGAATGTAGATAGATACACTTTTGAGTCATCATCAGAGCCCAGCTTTGATAGTACAAGGTTTGGATTGACAGCCAGTACTGCATATTGTGTAGGTTGGCACGCCTCTGGACCAGAAGGTCCTGGAATTGCTGCTGTCACTGCTGGATGAGGATTGCTATGAAAGAAAAATTTGCAGCTCCCTGAGTTTTCTGATATTTTCTTGAATGGCAGTCATGTAATGCTTGGTGTTCTCACTCTATAAAGAGGCAGGCTGAAGATCACACTCCTAAGTATGACAAGTTCCTCACTCCAGTTTAAAGTCCTTCTGCAAAACAATGGAGTTCTGTGGGGAAGAAGCCTCTGGGAAAGAGGCTTACTTACTTACTTACTTACTTTCCCCTTACTTACTGTAGGGGAAATGTATACTTTAAAGTTGTATCACAGAAGTCCTCCTGAAACGACTTTCCATAATAAATACGTTTGTGGGAGTGCAAAACAGTTTTCTGTTCCAGCATCCTGAAGGACTGTGATTCTTTAAAACTTGCAAATCAAGTGCTACAATATCAATTATTTCCTACCTGGGAATTTCTCTACATCCTCAATTTCCATCTTCTAGGCATATGTTTCCCCTGTGTTTGAAAAGATTAAAAAAACACCATGTTAATTTAATCATAATGTTTCACTCACATGCAAAAAGACCAGTACAACACAATTCATGTCTCTTTAAAAAATTGTATTTGGTTCTGCTGATTGTAACATAGCTAAGTTGAATCTACATACATCCATTCAATGTAAAGCTTTTGCTTCTTTGTAGGAATTCCTGTAAAAGTGAAAAATTATACTCGGTCCCGTTAAAATTAGGTCCTTCATCGGCAGCTTCTTTTGAAGCTCAACCAGTGACACAAAATACAATTTCCTTACTCTGTAGTTGTGCAGCAGAATGTATGTCTTTGCTGGCTAAAAAGAAAACTTTGTTCTAGAAGTTAGGAGAAAGGTTCTTGTCCTCCTTCTGGAGGGATATTGTCTATGAAGTTCCAACACATGACATTTGCAGCATCTGGACTTCATAAATCTGTTCAAGAAAGCTCTTAGAAGTATGTTCTGTTAGGTACCCATATGACCATAAAATCTCCTGATAGCTGAGAAAAAGAAATTGTCAATTTTTAAATTACATTTCTCTAAACTTGGCACTTGTGGTTATTCACCATACTAAGAAAAATTTTTGATCAGTAATTACAAGAATGCTTGTTTGTCTATCCCTTTTCCTCCCAGATCCTCTATCTCCTCTCAGTCCAATACAGCATTTTATTTGATTCCCTTTGTACCGCAGAATGAACTAGACTAAAGCTCTATCTAACATATGATTCTGCACTACCTGTTGAGCAAAGGGTACTGTGAACTGTGACTTCTTTGGGGTTACATGTGTGCAGCTTGGCCAGTTAGCCAACCAAACAGATGCATTAACAGTTTAGCTTACAGTTCAGATTTTCCCAAAGTGAGAAACAGTTAACTAATTAACCAGGATCAGTCTTTGACCTAGACACCTTCTTTGAACCCTTTTTAGTTGAGATCTCTGCCCAAGATGGGTTGCTCAAATCGTGAGGTGGCCAGTCATTACTAGGAGTTAAAAAAATATTGCAAGAGATGGGCTGAGTGTCTAATCAAGAGGCACTCCACAAAGTCTTATGAAACCAGAATAAAAAAGAGTTTCTTTCCAATATGCATGTAAATCAGATCGGCTGTGTGTACATTACCTTCTTATAATATACATTTCAGACTCAGTTCCCTGGCTGTCCACAACATTGTGGCCCTCTAGCATATTCTGTGGCATCATTAATGTAGGCTAATTGCTATGTGGGCCTGCACTCCTTTTTTGTAGGGCATGCTTTTTAGAGGCCTGCTGTTTTACCTTCACAAGCTATTTCAGGGAACTGGCAAGGCAGGTAAGGTTGGTGCTGACCTTATGCTGAGAATGCCCCTGCCCACTTCTTCACGATCACTGCTGCATGCCAGTGGCAGAGCCAACCAGGCCTGCGGTGTCACATCCCACAGGGGTAGTGCCGCCAGAAGGGAGCTACTACAATAACTCATCGGCTGCTGGGCAGTGTTTATCTGCTAGAGTGGGTATCCCTTAAGTATTTCCACTGTAGGTTTTCCAGGCTGTTTATCACCATCTGGGAGGGCAGAATGCCACAAGCACCTGTCGGGGAAGCAAATGAGTGGACACAAATCTGAAAACAGTGTGGGAAGAATAATGCCATGCAGAAAACTTGGTGCTTTCACATCAGTCAGCCTGTTCTTCCTGTGATTGTCAGGTCTCAGTTCCCTTTAGAGGTATAATAAGGAGGACAAGTCCAGAAGGTCACTAGATGTTTGCAGTGAGTTAGGCTGGTTTGACTCTGTTGGACCTTACAGTTCTTCATCCCCCTTCTTTTTAAAGAGGCTACAGGGTTTTCTCCTAATGCCAGTGTGACTTTGACCCTGAAGTCCCTTGTGCTGGGACTCTAATATTAAACTACCTGCCTGCTGAACTGCCAGGATGAGTTAATAAAAAATAAAAAATAAATAAAAAAGGAGAAAAAAAAAAAAAGAAAGCATTGGAGAAGTGATAGCTTTCAGGTCTCAGGAAACCAAAAAAGTTCAAGAGGTCCAGCCCTCCCAAAAAAGAATCTGGGATAACGTATCCTTTTTCTTCCTTGGCTGCAGTCAGGAAGTCTGATGGTTCATTTATTCAGCACAGATACATCGTTTGTGAAAAGACCTTAGCAAAAATGGCTTGAACCATTTCCAGATCAGTTCAGGAAATCATGATCTGGGCCAGATGCTTGTGTTCTGACAACACTTGCTGGGCAAGAATTGGCCCATAAGCACTACAGAATAGATTGTTGACTGTTCTTTATTAGTGGTTTTCCCTTTGCAGAAGCATGTGTTGTCACGTGTTGTTTTATTAAGGTCAGTTCCAGGCTTTGTACACGAGTAAATCTATGATGAGATGCACAGCTAGTACCCTAGTGCGCTACAGCTGTCTGAAACCCCTGCAGTCACACTGATTTGTTTAGGGTATCTTTACACACTGACAAGGTCCTAACTACAGATTGCCTAAACTTGTGGTCAGGTGTTATCAGTATCATTATGTTTGGAGTGCATTTCTGAATAAAGGCTAGATATAGTTTAAATATGAATGTCTACATCTGCATCTTGGTTCCTAAACAGTGGTGATTTGGCTTTCAAGATGCTAAGCATGTTGAACTACATTTGCCTTTATCCACCACTACTGGCAATTACATTGCTTCTATAAATATGTATGTAAATAGTATAGATCTCCTTCAGCTCACCTTTTCTGCGCCAATAAGAATCGTGGAAGGAGGATACAGTTATATGATGTATAGAAAAAACCCTGTGGTTTATACTGGGGACAATGGAGTATTGGCAAGCTTTGGCAGCATAACTGAAGACGAGGTGTCTTGTTTGCGTAAGTGCTGTAAACCTTATTGTGAGTGGAGAAGGACTTCTGTTTCATTTGTTGCTGGATTTTGCGCATTTGCAATGGTGGCATTTCATAAATAGTATTTTAAACTCAGAAGAAATATGTCATTTTTTAAAATTGTAGAAAGGACTGGATAAAGTGGCAAGTCTGTAGAGATGTGAAAGATTTCATTCAGCAGCAGCTGCGCATGAAACTCACTATGTCAGTGGTTGCACAAAACAACTTCTTTGTTCTCTGTTAAGTGCATTGCCCATAAATTCTTTCCATTCTGGAGAATAAAATTAACATGACTCCAGACAGCTAATATTGTTATGGGTAAAGCCCATCCAGTTTATAAATGCACAGACTATCATGCTTATGGGGGCAAACATCATCGAGTTTATAAGCAGAACACATAACATTTATGCTCACAACACATAAAAGTTTATCTCTTGGTATATAAAACTCAGTTATGAAAAACAAAAGCTGAAAAATTACTTCAAACACTTTTTTTTTTCCACCTTTCCAACCTCTTTGTCATAGCAGGTCTTTTCACAATAAGCCTCAACTGAATTTTATTAAGTATTGACAGAAAAGTTTTTTTAAGATAATACCTTAGGTGTGTGAAATTGGATTAGCGTAACTGAATTTCAGGCAGAAGACAATTTTGAAGACTTCCATTTAAAAATTCTAAGAAAGCTAAATAAAAAATATACAGAAAATTCAAACGGCCTAAAAACTAAATTGTGAACACTCATATCAAAACCCCACTAGAGAAAATCTCAAACATATTATTTTTTATGCTATTTTTTTTTTTAACACAACCCTATCTTTGCTGTAGCCAAGATGCATCTGTAGTAGTGTAAATATATATAAAAAAAAGTAATATACCTACTCTGACTTTTAAAATTTATTCTATGTATATCAGTAGCAAATGTAAATCCCATATTTGACACCTAGACATCTGAATTAATACATTTTCTGAAGAACCAGACTAAATTAATTTAATAAAACACTAATTACACAGTGCCAATTATATACATGGAGACTAATAAAACTGTGCTCAAATTTACACAAGTACTTTATATCTGGAATGGACAGTGTACAGTTTTCTTTCCATGTGAAACAGAGTCCAGAACACTGTGTCACTTAGCTCTTCTGTTTTATAATTACTTACTCTCCCTTCCTGGTATTTAACTACTCTAAATACTACTCTTAATTGCTAGGTTAATGCCAGTGGACACTGAGCAGAGCATGTACCTTGTCAGTACATTGAAAAGCCAGCTACCCTGATCAAATGCTCAACAAGCTGAAATGCTGTATTTGAGTTGTGCTACTGGAAGGTGTTCACTTTTATTAAATTAGGCAGAGATGTAATACTAAAAACATCATAGGATATATCTAAGATGGAAAGCAAGGGCTCACAGTACTAACCCAAGAAAGCACATCAAGAGCAGTGTTTATCAAAAGAAGCCTGAGGCCCAGGGCTGGTCTTAGAAACACTTCTGCTGAGGCTGAAATTCCCATCTGCACCATCTGACTCTATCACCTCCTATACCCCAGAGATCTTTTTTCCCCTGTCTGTACCAATGCCCTCACCCACAGTAACCATGCTCCTTGTCCTCTCACTTTCAGTGAGATACCGGTCTCCTCTGGACCTCAGCAGCAGCAATGCTGAAAAGACAGACGAGACCTTCTCGCCACAGGAGGTGCAGGTGCCCAGAACTCAGATGTCACCACATGCCAGAGCAAGCAACTTCAAATAGCACACTGCTGTGTTAATTGGAGAAGTAGGAACTTTGAGAAATTTATCAGTTTCTACTGGGCATGAGCAGCTGTGGTTGCTTAGACATTAAGAATTCTTCTTGGGGATGATAATAAGAAGGATCACCTTTGTAAGCCCTTGGGTGAGAACCAAGTCCACATTTCAAATAGGTCCCAAAGCCAGCAAGCCAGTGCTCAATAAGCCTGGCACTGGATATCATCAATTTATGTGCATGGTATATAGTCACTGAGTCTACTCTCTTGTATGTGTGATGCAGAGCCACATTCTGCACATGTGGAATACATCGGGTGTCTTGTACATGCTGTTCTTGCATGCATGGTGGTCACAGCCTTGAGCACGCACAGTATGAGATCTGCGGTAAACCTGAAAGGAACAGAAAAACTCCTGACACCAGGGAAGCACCTATATTGAATATTAAAACTTCGTTCCAAAGGATGGTGTTTTCAATTAAAAGTCTAATGTTTTTACAGAAATTTAAAAGAATATATTTCCTCCTATCTTCATTCTGATAAACAGCTTAAACCTTTCTGGCCTTGTTTCTCTGGGTTTCGGGGTGGTTTGGGGCTTTTTGTGCATGTGTCCAGAACATGCAGGCTGAGGCAAACATCCAGCTAATCCTTGTTTGTTTGTTTGTTTTCCATTGTTTAAAGTTTTGCCAAGATTTAGCTACTTGGAAGAAGTTTTCTGTCCTGGGTGTTGCTTCAGGCTGATTGTTTTGGTTTTTGTTTGGTTGGTTGGTTTTTGTTTTTTTTTAAAGGGGAAGAAATAGGCAAAAATTGTGGGGTTTTTTGAAAAGGTAGTATTTCAGTTTGGGAAGTTTATAAGCAACTTCAAACCAAATGTAAGTTTAAAAGGCTGAAAACAGCAGAAAAAGAATATTTCTAGCTTTGATTTTCACAGGAAAGAACTTCTTGTTTTTCTCATATTGCTTTTCAGGGCAGCAAAATCAGTGTATAATAACTTATGGTAAATATCTCAAATCTGTGTCATTAATTTTTACCCAAATCCTGTATGGCCCTAAGCATCATCTACTCAGCCAAACTGACAGTAATACACAATTTATTTGCAGGCAACAGACAAGTGTTGCTGTGTTCCACAGGAAAAAGAAAAAAAGAAAATTGCTTAACAGTTACTTCCAAATTAGGGAAGTTTTCCAAGCATTTTGTTCTTTTTCCCCAACAGAGTATCTCAAACTACAAAAAAAGGGCTTTCTGCAATAGTTTCCAGTTGTATTCTGAAATACTGCCAGTGATTTGCCACAGTTAGTTGTGAGAGAAAAGGTGTTAAGTCACTACTTCTTCAGAGACGGGAGATACACTTCATAGTTTGGATATGACTCCCAAAGTACATCCTTTTTTACATGTTTCATTTTATGGTTAAGAATAAACATATTTATTTACATATAATTCAGCTACTCATAAGTTAATCATATTCCTAGCCAAGTGTCAAGGTTTGTTGTCTGATGCAGATTTTACATACCTACGGTACACAGATCACAATTAAATTCCAGAGTTTACGGATGGAGCCATCAGCCCTTCCCAGATGCCTAATCTTCTAAACACTGTCACCTTTCCAATCTCCTACTTCGTTAGGCAAGACATGGGGGGCTGGACCCTACCATCTCCAAAACAGCACAGAATTTGCAACAGAAAAGTCAATGGCAAAAGACTAAAGTTATGAATAGTTAGAACCAAATCCTTTAAGGCCATTACTAAGAGTGTAAGGTAACTCTGTGATGAGAGTAATCAGTACTACAGCAGCTCGATATTCATATATCACTATAGATGATTTTAGCCATGTATAACCTAGAATGAGTAGTGGTTTTTACTGCATCAGCACAGATATTTCAGTTTTAAATACTGGCAGCATCAAAATCATAATTTGATTTTCTTCAGACACAGATTGTCTTCCTTCCTTTAATGGCCCCAAAAGCCAAATTTCATCTTTTGCATTATGATTGTGTGACATTTCAACTGGTAACTAACAGAAAATGTATTTTCCTTCATGCAATATAAATAAAAAATAACTGATTTTGCTTAAGTTTCCCAATAACTCTTGACATAAAACAAAGTGCACAAAGCTCCGATGCAGATGGATTTTTTGAATGATGAAAAAGAGAGATTAGAAAGGATACTCATCTACAGCCTTAGCTAATGCAGTTCAATGCAGCAAGCATCCGGTGAGTGTGTAAACATCTGAGGTGAGATAAGCATCTTTAACCTGTTTTCAGGTTACGTTTACACAAACAAATTAAAATCTTTCAATTCAGGCTGCACTGAAATATTATACCATCTTCTACTATACATCTAAAAAGAGAAGTTCTGAGTATTGTGTACAATATTCAGAACGCAAAGGGAGGAAACTGCATTTTCTTCTCATCTGACACTCTTGCATTACTACCTCCCATA
Source organism: Chloroceryle aenea (assembly GCA_013399075.1). Taxonomy (NCBI): domain Eukaryota; kingdom Metazoa; phylum Chordata; class Aves; order Coraciiformes; family Cerylidae; genus Chloroceryle; species Chloroceryle aenea. Next base: position 253,505 of record VWZY01011437.1, on the reverse strand, counting down.
TTTGCACTATTTGTCTTTTCTGTTCCTTACAATGGCAGTGAGCCATCTGAAAAAAAAAACCCAGAGTGTTACAGACAATTAATGAATATTTTCCTTTTCTCTTTGGAGAAGGATTTTGAGGCTACCCTTCTACAAGGAGGTGGTCTTTCTTCCACTATGTGCTCTTTCTTTTCTTGCTAAATCACTTCTCTCCCTCTGCTCAGCGATATGCCTTTGTAGCTAGCAGCTGTCCCAGTCATCACCAGCAGACCCCTCAGAAACCAGCATGCCTTCCCTGCAGAGGGATGGTGTTAGGTATTTACGCACAGGTGACCTACTGCCTAACTGGCTTTGACACTGTTTTACAGCTATATGTATTAAGATTTTTTCTTCCTGAAGTCATTGGTCTTTCTCCTTTCATGAACCTGAATCTTGTAGTAATGGTTAAACCTCATAGCTCCTTAATCTTCTCTTTTCAATAGTAATTGCATCGGGACCTTAAATCTCATTCAGTTTGGCATCTGGTTTCCAGCCAGTAGAGGATGCCCAAGGAAGAGCTTATGAAGAAGGGAAGCATGTTGCCCCCAGACACTCTCAGTGTCCAGGAGTCTGAGTTTTGGAGGCTTCTACAGTGTGGACGGTGGGTGATATTTTTGTACTTAGCAGCCCTTGTACTTAATGGACTTTTCTTCTGTTAATTTGGTTGGTTGGGTTTCTCTCCCAGGCCTATAGCATCTTGCAGCATCTTACAGTATCTTGCAGCAAAGATTTCCACAGCTTAAAATCATGTAGAGAACCAATTTTTTGTTTTGATCATGCTTCCTACTAGCTTCAATATTCTTAGTGTTCATATTGGAAAAAGACAGTGTCTCCATCTTCATCTTTCCTCTGCCACTGGTAATTTTGCAGACCTTTGTCATATCTTCCATCAGTCCTCTGTTTCTTAAGAGTTAAGAACTTGTAGGTATACCTCATACAAAACCACTCCATCGGTTCTGTTTCCTTGTCAAACCTTTCTGAAACATTTCCAGTTCTGTTATTCCCTTTTGAAGTGTGAAGAACTGTACATACCGCTCAATATGCAGAGAACTATGGATTGATACCGGGTGGATGTATTACAATGTCCTCTGTTTTGTTCTCTGTTCCACTCTTCACAATTACAAATATTTGATTTGGTTTTCTGAGTATAAGGTAACATTGTGCTGATATTTTCACAGAAATAGTAATCAGAACTCAAAGATCCCATTTGTAATTGGAAAATCAGCGTATAGCCCATCCTTGTATATATATTTTCTTTCCCATGTGCACTGCTTTACACAACTAAATCAAATTTTATCTACCATTTTATTATGCAGTCACTTAGTCTTCTAAGGTCTTTTTTCTGCTCTTCACAGACAGCCCTTTAACTGCATCACAATTTGTCCTCTAACTTTCCTTTACCTGAATAGCTTAATATCATTAGCAATGTGTGATATCTCACTGCTCACCCTCTTATTCCAGATCATTTATGAATACATTAAGCAGCACAAGTCACAGCACAGGTCCCTGCAGACACCTCTTGTGATCTCCCTCTTCTATGAAAACTGACCTTTTATTTCTATTTTATTTCTGTTTCTTGTCATGTAGCCATTTTTTGATCCATTCTTCTTGCCTCTTGTTGCATAAAGGCACTTTTTTTTTTCTTTTTTTTTCTCTTTGTCTAGGAACCTCCTTGCCCCAAGAAGTCCTAATAACCCTTAGACATGTTATCTCCCTTGTCCACATATACAATAACATCACCAAAGAATTATAGATCCACAGTATTTGATATAATGCAACAAAAGCTGTGTCATCTTTCTCAATATGTCATATTTATACATGTGTCCAGTGATTTTGCTCTTTAGGCCAGATATTACTTATTTGCTCAGCACAGGCAACACAAGACGCTCACTCACGTGTAGTTGCCTGCGTCTTCATGTTTGCCTTCCCGGCCCAGTTAGCAGGGGAAGATTACACACTGCAGTTAGAAGTTCAGCTCTCTTGACACCTGACTTCTCTTAGAACTCCTGGATGGAGGCCATCTGCTCCCCCTGATGTCTTGCTTATTTTATCTGTATATTCTCTAACATTTTCTATCCTGCACTTAACTTTGAGATAGATCTGCTAAACTCCATATAACACAAATTCTAGCATGGATTACTCTAAGCTGTTGCACTGTGAACACAGATGCAAGAACATGCATGCAGTCTTTTCTCCTATGGTCTTGCCTTCCCTGGGTGTTTCTTTTACACCTTGATGGTTTACAGGCGCTACCCACCCTGTGGCAAGACTCCCATTTCTGATACTTATGGAAAAGGACTTGGGGTTTTTTTGTTTATTTTTTTCCAAGCCTTTGCAAGTCGTTCCTCAAGCTCAGTTGTGATCTGCCTTATCGTATTAATGTAATAGAATTTATGAACCCCTCTTTTTTTTCTGCATTTCCAAAAAAGTTTCAAAAGGATATCTTCTTGCTTCTAATAACCTCCCTTACCTTGTTTAGGCATGCTGGCTTCCTCTTCTTCTGTGTCTTTATCATGTTCTGAGAAGCTTGCATTATTAGCAAGAGGATGAAAACTAGGTTTCTCTTGAACACCAGAAAATAGGCCTAAAGGCCAGAATTTACCTTGCAGAAGAGTTAATTTGCATCTTCCTGTCAACAGGAATTTTCTTCTCTGCAATCAAAGGATTCTTTCTCCTCTGATGTTCTTAGTCAACGCCAAGTCCTGCTCAACTAGCAGCTGAGGATCTGTCTCTGAAATACTGGAAAAGATATAAAACTGATAACTAGCATGGATTTTAAGAAAGATCTTATACATATATGTGCTTTATTGCCTTTGAAAATTATTAGATAACTTTACTGTGTACATATATGTATGTGTCTATATGAAAGTTAAAAATAATTTCCAGACTGTCCCTTACAACATTTTCAAATACTGCCATCCAAACATACAGAAAAGCATGACATTAAAAATGCATAGTGTCACTCAACATTTTGCGGTGGTATCTCATTGCCACCATATCTGTAATATGCCAAAGAAAAAGGCTATTTTAGGGACCAAGTTACATAGTTTTACTTAAAGATCTGTGTACTATCCCAGGTAGCTCCACAGTCCAACAATCAGAATAGTATCGCTGTAAATAGTCATTTAACACACCTTAAATTGCATGGCCATTTACATATTCTGTACAACTAGCAAAGAGAAATATCTGTGAATAAAAACCAATCCATAAACTGTAATTTTAGACTTGGATATTTTAAAGCTATTTATATCATTAAAATGTGAACAGCTGACTATATTCATATCAGTTACTGATACAATTTTTTCCCAGTCCCAAATCAATATTAAAAAAAAAAAAAAAAAGTTTTGTTACATTCAAGTCTCCTTTGAGGCCACTACAAAGCTTAGCTATGCGGTGCTTGATGATTATAAAAGCTGATGTAAAATGTGAGGTTTATATTGTATTATTAGCAAGTATATATGCTTCTTTCCTGGGAAAACATGGCAAATTATGCTCCTCTAAGTGGCGGCACTGACCTAAGTACTGAGCAAAGGAATAGAAAAATTACCAAGTGAATTCATACTACTGAGTTGATGGAATCGAGATTTTATATAAGACTTGTCAAAAAAAAACATCACAGAGAGTTCCAGAATATACAGCTCCCAAATAAATTCTGGGCAACATGTTTTTTCTTTAATATGACTGGGGGTATTTTCAATATCTATATAAATATTAAATTATTTTTCAAGCTCTATCAGCACTCAAAGAGTTAGTCAATTTTACACATTAATTATGTGTGACTATTTTACCAGTCTTTAAAAAAAAATTTAAAACCCCCAAACTTGTATGGTGCCATAGGTATTTGACAAGTTACCAAATCAGTTCTCACACAGAAGGCTGTTAATTTTACTATTTCATTAAGAATTTTTTTTTTCACATAATTTTTTTAAAGATATCAACTTGCACATCATCATGCACAATCTCAAAACGCCAAGTATCATCATTTTGCATTAGGAAAAAAAATAAATTATTTCTATAGGTTTTTCCCTAATTCTAAATAAAGTACTTCAGGATAAGGCCTCATCTGTCACTATTTTATTTTCCTCCCAGATTCTTTCAATATTTTTTTGGAACATCTAAATCATTTGTTTTGTTTTATCCATTGTTGGCTGGCCCCCTACATTTTTCGTGACATTATTTTCCATATTTTCTAATTCTTTTGAGAGGGAAGTAAAGCTCACTGCAATTTTCAGTCACTTCAAGCCCTTTTTAAACATCTAATGATACTTACTCTGAGGCAATTTCCTTAAAAAATGTGCCTTCTTGCTAAAAAGTGAATTAATTCTTAACTACCTTCAAAATTCCTTGACCAGTATTATCTAGTTTATGGGATAGTCTGCATTCAGTTTCTTGCCTTCCTATTACCATTTCCTGCTTTTTCAGCACCTCGTTTTCCACCCCTGCTTTGTCACCTGGCACAAATAAAATCAGGTATCTCTACGCTTCCTGTGACGCATCAGTCTGCAGTGGATTTACCCTTTGTAGAGGAGTCCTCATCGTGCTACCACTGAAATTAGCACAAAAAGCCCTGTAGGTTTCAGTAGCACAGAGTCTAGTCTTTGTTCTTTTTACTTTGCAGTGGCCTAACACAGTCCTCTAATTAAAATGGACAAAGAATGTGCATCCTTCTATTCTATTTATGTCTCCTGTTTCCAAGTCTTTGAGCTTTTAATAGTACCTCTTTTAATTTTAAAATGACCTGCTATCTGGCTTTCTTTAGACCATTTGTATGGACTTTTCCTCAGCTTAGTTTCATCTTGACTAGCTTTCTCTACCTTGACATTTGAGCAAATAGGTGTATTTTGTTGTCTGCCATAGCCTTTTCTTGTTTATATACACACATAGTCCTTTTAAGTCTGATATACTTCAAAGGATAAGTTTTAATGAAAAAGAAAATTCTGTGCAATGGGAAATGTTTTAGAAAACATTGGTAAGATTTAATGTGTATATACCCCCTGTATGTGGTACAGAGATTTTAATTTCTTATTATCTTCCCCATTTCTGAGACATTCAGAAACACTACCACTTATATGTTACAGTGCTGGAATTTGGTATCACGTCTCTACCACAGCTAATGAATTTCAATATGATTTCTGCTTAGTGTACCAGTCACAGTTATTTCTTCAGTTAACTCCTTTGTGTTACTTAGGAGTAAAGAATAGCCTTTCCTCTTAGGTGTTCTGAAAAATAATTTTCACTTTATCAAACATATATAAACCATGCAGTGCTCTAAAAATTGTCCAGTAGATGATCAATATTTGAAACTACTGTTTTGTTAGCCCCATCATCTCTGATCTCTTTCAGTAGTATGTACTCCATATTCTTCTGATGGCAAGTAGTAAACTTTCAAGTACATGTCTCTTGTTGGGACTCAGTACTACCTGTACAGCTAGTCCCATTGAATTCCTTAAGTATGCTGATGTTACCTAAGCAAAGATTTCAAAACTTTAAAAAACAAACAAACAAAACCAAAACAAAACAGAAGAAAAAGAGTATGTTTCTGCTTCCCTACAGACACCCAGTCTTCACAGACTAAATTTTGATTATTCCAAGTTTTGAATGCTATCATTCTATACCAGTTAATATATACATTTAATCTCTGGGTTGGTAAATATATTAATTATTCTAAACAATTTAAATGTATTTGTTAAAATAATGTACCAAGGGAGATCAGTTATGTGTATCAAACACAAGTATGTCTCATTCTACTGAGGTTAATATAGTTTTCCCATTTGGTTTCAGTTTAGGTTCATCTGTTACCAGAGTTGTTCTAATTCAGTTCTGATTCAGGCTAAGCAAAAGTTGAAAATGAAGACTGAAGTTCAAAGTCAAGTCTGGGTTTGGTTAACTCCACAAGTAGATTTATATCCAGGATGAATTAAATAAAAACACATAGCCTTTTAGTCTAGTTCTTTTGAGATAATTTCAGGAATAACCAGAATATATTTATTTAATTTTACTACTGCAGCTGAATGCAGCACTGCATGAACCAACAGCAGTAACAATGATATAAATTAAGTAATAAAGAACTGCCATAACAAAGTAGCTAGTACATTTTTAAAGTAATTCAGATCTTATAAATAAAACCACGTTAAAAACAAATGAACAAAACCACTCCATAGCAAACAAAAAAACCCCAACCAACCAACAACAAAAAAAAGGGGGAATAAAGGAACAACTTCAAGGGAGATAAATACTCGGTATGATTTTCTCATTAAAATCCATATATACAGAGAGAATAACCCTGATGTAATTACCTACACTTTGATTCTTTAACTCTGGAAGTTAAGTAGCACCTCCAAAATGCTCAAAGCTGTAGAAAGCAATGAAAATACCTCCCAAATTCTGCTGCATGGCACAGTAGGGATACACACACACGTATCATCTGCTAGGAGTATCTTAACCCCCATCACAGACCACTGCTACGTAAACTGTCTCAGAGCAGCACAAGTTGTTGCTCTGTGCCTAGGTCTGCCATCGGAAGGAGTAAGCCCTGTGTTTTGCGCCAAGGGCCACAGATGGTGCCTGTCAGACCATGTGTGGTGACAGATGAGCTGCCTTCCCACCTCCAGTCTGTGGGCACCAACATTCCCCGGAGAAGCCCCTTACCCCTTGTTAAAGAATTTTGCCAGACAGTGGGTCACTTTAGGTTTGCTTTTATTCAACATCTTAAGAGTTGGGCCATCACCTCAGTGAGTGGCAAAGGACTTATAAAATTCAACTCATATATATACTCTTAACACAATATTAGGTAATCAACACTCTTCTTAAAAGTCCTTTGTGTTTTTCTCAAACTCTCTGTTCTCAGTCCATTACCAATCTTAAGCCATTCTTTGCTGTCTTGCTTCAGTTCCTCTTCAAATGTCACAGGTCATCACAGCCTCTTATCTTCCGATATTTGCATTTAGAATTCTGAGAAAGACTCACCTTGTTCCTTTATCTCCATTTAACTTGGTCTATACCTTATCTAAAAGTAGTTAACCTTTAATAAAATGCTTACCCTAAGTTGACTACCCATCTATTATCATGTCTTACATATAATAGAAAATTAATCTATTTATAACCATTATTCCCTCAGCTGGACTGGGTTTTAAACCAGCCATGGCAAGGGCTGTATGGGAGACAATGAAAAGCACTCACATGGTCTTAAGATATTATTCTACAGCACCTGTATTCTATTAATCACCCATTATTCTATAATGTCCTATTCTTCTCTAACTTCTAACTTAGCTAATCATTTTAAGGGCCTATTTTATTTTACATCACTTTTGCCTTTTTAATTTCTTTTGCTCTTCCAGCCCGGAACGTGACTGGGGCGAAGAAAACACAGATGCAGTCTCCTGAAGGACCTCCCATTGGTCAAACAAAGCCCAAAATTTTCAGTTTCATCATATGTCCAAATTTGGAATGGATTTTTCAAGTGGACAGAAGCAGCACTGTCTTGACAATGAGAGAACTGGGTGCCAAAATTCAAGCCTTTGCCTTGAAGCTTGAACTGTTTAACTGATTTTACAGAAATCTTCCAAAATAATTCAGTATGAGGCAGAGACTCAGTAATTTGTAGCTTGGATCAGTCAAAGGAAATCAGTTCCTGTGAATGGTTCTAGTTAGGCCTGTAACTAGTAACATGACAGAAAATACAAGAAATGATTGCTTGGTGACTCACGATCTTCCCCTCATAGAGCTGGATTTCAGTATGATAAACTTTTTCAAATATATATATAGGGATAAAAATAGTTAAAAGGGGAAGGGACAATCATAAGAAAGTAAAGGTAAAAATCAGTGTCAAGATTTTGGCAAGATGAATTGCTGAGGTTGGTACGTGGTTTGGGCAACTCTAAGCATTGTAATTAGTCTCAGCTCAGTCCAGACATTCAGAAACACGGATGGCCACATCTGCAAATCTCTAATACATTTTACCAACTGCCTCACTAGTCCACCAGAACATCCCTTGCATCAGAGGTCATGCTCATGAAGGAGACACCCAATGCTGGCATAAAGAATTGCCCTAGGAGTGCCGAACTGTTGATACAGATACCGTATTTGGACACTGTACTCCTTGGGAGCCAGGGTGCTCCAGTGTGGTTTGTTTGTGATGATCTGTGTTGCTAAGCAGATGGGCAGCTTCAGCTTGTAACAACAGGAGCTTTTTCCGGCCATGAGACTGCAGTTCCTAGAAATAAATAACTGAAGTACCTTTAAGAACATTTTGTAACAATGATAACCACTTGACTGTGAAAGTGATGGCAGAAAAATCTACACACTCAGAAGGCAACTATAGTGTCTGTGCTAATATTATTGGGTACTCCTTTGTTGGGGTAAAAAAAAAGAAAGAAAAAAAAAATCCCTCTTTACCGGCCTCGCAGTAACTATTAACAGTAGCTAGCTATAACATTCAGTAATCA